>CP144697.1:34055261-34205261 GCA_036885675.1 Vigna mungo | reverse complement strand
AGCTAGTTTTCAACGTTTGAGTTAAAACTAGGGAACTTGGGTAGTGAGATTTTATTTTAGAAGCTCAGGTCTGAAATGAGTGTTTGGTACAATTTAATTAAGTCACTTGTGACTTATAGGCAGTGTAGGAATGGTCTAAAATAGTGTCTAGATAGTAGAATTAAAATTTGGCTCCTAAGTTCCCCATAATAGTATTATTGAACCTCAAATCTCTGCATAGTACTTAGGATTTAATGTTAGGAACCTGTGTGAACCATCAAACAAGTCCAAAATCATCCCTAGCTCGTGTTAGAAGTGTCCCAAGTTCAAAATATGGCCTAGATCAAAATATGAGTATGTGAGTTGCCAAAATTCTGCAGAATCCAATCTCGCCCAAGCTAGAATTTCTCGCTTAAGCTAGAAGCACAGGCAGAGAGCCCCTGTCAATCTCGCCCAAGCTAGATTTTCTCGCCTAAGCTAGACGCACAGGCAGAGAGCCCCTGTCAATCTCGCCCAAGCTAGATTTTCTCGCCTAAGCTAGAAGCACAGGTAGAGAGCCCCTGTCAATCTCGCCCAAGCTAGATTTTCTCGCCTAAGCTAGAAGCACAGGCAGAGAGCCCCTGTCATTCTCGCACAAGCGAGCTTTTCTCGCCTAAGCGAGAGGCTCCAGAATTTCTCGCCTAAGCGAGAGACCCAGCAAGAAACACTGCAGATAGTCCTGCAGCGAATCCTTGTACCCTATTTTGATATTTTTCATTCTTTTCTTGATCTATGCAGTGTGTATGATTGGTAACTAACCTTGTATGATTAATCTTAGTATGTTATGAATTAAATAAGTAAAGATTGTTCAAAATCAAATTAAGTTAACATTAACATGTCTAAAACTTAAGAAATCAAAGTAAGTAAAGTTTGGTATGGTTTGAGAAATGATTCAAAAGAGTTAAGTACATCTCTTGGTGAGATATAAGTTAAGTTTCTAGAATGAATATAGGTAGCTCAGTCTTGGGGGTTGCCCTTAAAGCTCTAATGACTATTCAATCTCACTTAGAGAAGAGTAGTTCATGTGGTGAAGAGTAGTAGGGGGTCCTAGTCTTGGTTGTCTCCATTTTTTTATGGGCCAAGGTGAGTGATAACGGACTAACCTTGTGTGTGGTAGGGTGAAACCCATTGGCAATGGCTTTGCAAAGCAGTAGAGGCCACCACAAGTGCATGACCTGCCATAACTCGATATTCATTCCGGGTCCGGACGAGTCTAAGTCTAACACTACCTAATAAAACAACAAATTATAACTTAAATAAACTGTTCTTCCTTGCTTGTTGTATTGTATGTCTTTTTTACTATGTTTAATTGTAATTGACTTGTTTTCATTGAATTCTAGCTTACCCTTGCTTTGTTTGCTGCTTGTTCTTGTTTGTGCTTGTTTTCTTTTGCAATGATCATCCAAATTGGATGTGAGCAGATATTTTAGAGGCCCCTCTAGAGCAGGTTTAGACGTAGCTGATACGACTGAAGCCCCTGACACTACAGCTGAGTAGTCTAGGTTGTTAGTTTTAATTGTATAGTTTAATTCCTTTACTCTTTTCTTCTTTTGAAAGACTTTATGCTATATATAGAGTTTATATCTCATTTTGGATGACTGTATTATATGCATTTCATCTGACTTTCACTCTTAACTGCTTTACTTTATTACGCATGTTGCATTCCACTTGATATCAAATTATACACATATTTTTGGGATGTTATATATATATATATATATATATATATATATATATATAGATATACATATATATATATATATATTTATGTATATCTATATATATATTATATATAGATATAGATATACATAAATATATATATATATATATATATATATATATATATATATATATATATATTTATGTATATCTATATATATATATATCTTTTTTACTTTTATTTTGAATATAAATTAATTTTAAACTTATACAAAATTAAATTATTTTTCTGTTTCATTTTTTTAAGAGGAAATATACAAATTACGTTCAAACATAACCTAATCAAATATCTAGAACTAGATAAGTTTTCTGTTCGTTGTTAACAAGAAAGATGGAGGCATTGAAACATTATAAGAAAATTATTAAATAATGAATAATTTTAAAGATAAAAAAATATTTAGTTTATATATTAATTTATAAATTAAAAATAATTAATATCTAAAATAGTTTTAATTATAAATAAAAAATTACAATTAATTTATGAATTAAAGTCTAAATTAATTTTGAGCATTAACTATAAAAAATTTAGCTATTAAAGAATTAATTTTTAAATTAATCTTTAAATGTAATTATGTACAAAAAGGTTTGAATGTAATTTACCCACTAATAATTAGTAGGTACCATTTATTATTACTATTTTATCTTTACATTCTTTTTTTGTATTTTATGAATTTTGTGACCTATTTATAGATTTTTATTGTATGTAATGTTTTTTTATAATACTGAAAATATATTGATATTTTTACGGTAGATCAGATTAAAAGTAAATTAAATGAATAAAATAATACAATAACTTTTTTTTAAGAGAAAATTATTTACATGATTATATATATATATATATATATATATATATATATATATATATATATATATATATATATATATATATATATATATATATATACGTGTGTACTATTTGTTAAAATAATATTATTTTAAAAAATAAACTTAAAGTATATGTTTTTAAATTTAATTTTATTAATGACCAAATAATTATAAATATAATTAAAAATGAAAAAATAATATAAAATATTATTTTTAAAATACTTATCAACAAAATAAAATTAAATAAATAATAAAATAAATTTATTAGTATCTTTTTTTCCTACTATTCGTCAACTTTAAAAATAGTGTCGACACATGTTTCGATTTTTTTTCTCACATAACATAAAAAAACATTTAATATTACGCATGTAGTATACTGTGTCTTATATTTACACAGATAACACACTTTTCTTTTAAGGTGAGAATTCGGTTTGCGGAAAACCGAATTCCAAATTATATATATATATATATATATATATATATATATATATATATATATATATATTTTAATCTTAGGTTAGAATTCGGTTTTTAGGAAACCGAATTCTGAGTTATATTTTTTTATAATCTTGTTTATATTTTTATGAAATTTAATAAATTTTAATATTTTTATAATATTTACTAAATCAATAATAAAAATATTAAAAGTAAAAGTAATAATAATAATAATATAAAATTTATTTGATATATTATAAAATATTAAATCATATTAAAATAATAAAATAAATTAGTTATTTATTAATTTTAATTTAAAAACATAATTTAAAGAAATGTTAAACGATTGTTGAAGTTTTATATATTTTTTAATTTTTTTATTTAAATTTTAATTAATAATTAACTTATTTTAATATTTTAATATAATATTTTTGAATTTAACAAATTTCTTAAATTAATTTTATTATAAAATTCAGAAAATATTTAATTTATTTTAATATAATTCAGTATATGTTATTATTTTAATAATTATTATGAAAATTATAATAATAATAAAAAAATTAAAAATAAAAAAATTAATAATAATGTAAAATTTAATTTAAAATAGTATAACATATTAAATAAATAAATCATTTATTAATTTTAAATTAAAAACAAAATTTAAAAAATGTGTTAAAAATTAATTTATCATTCAACGGTTTTCGAAAACCGTTTAAGTTTTCAACGGTTTTCGAAAACCATTTAAACTTTTAAAAAACTGTTTAAATGGTTTTCGAAAACCTTTGAAAGATATATTAATTTTTACCACATTTTTTAAATTTTGTATTTAATTTAAAATTAATAAATAATTTATTTACTTAATATGTTATACTATATGAAATCAAATTTTATATTATTATTATTAATATTATTATTTTTATTTTTAGTTTTATTATTATTATTATAATTTTCATAATAATTATTAAAATAATACCATATACTAAATTATATTAAAATAAATTAAATAATTTCTAAATTTTATAATAAAATTAATTTAAGATATTTGTTAAATTCAAAAATATTATATGAAAATATTAAAATAAGTTAATTATTAATTAAAATTTAAATAAAAAAAATTAAAAATATATTAAATTTCAAAAACTTTTAACATTTCTTTAAATTTTGTTTTTAAATTAAAATTAATAAATAACTAAGTTATTTTATTATTTTAATATGATTTAATATTTTATAATATATCAAATAACATTTTATATTATTATTATTATTATTATTATTATTTTATTATTACTTTTAGTTTTATTATTTTTATTATTGATTTAATAATTATTATAAAAATATTAAAATTTATTAAATTTCATAAAAATAAATTAAATAATATAAGATTATAAAAAAATATAACTCAAAATTCGATTTTCTAAAAACTGAATTCTAACTTAAGATTAGAAAAAAAAAAAAATATATATATATATATATATATATAATTTGAAAATCGATTTCCTGCAAATCAAATTCTCATTTTAAAAGAAAAATGTGTTATTTATATAAATATAAGACACAGTATATTACATGCATAATATTAAATGTTTTTTTATGTTATGTGAGAAAAAAAAATCCACATGTTTCATGTTGTTGGTAAAGATACATGTACTTAATTCTCTTGCAAATATTCAACGTTGCAATCATTATAAGCAGTCGTAGGTATATGACATGATCTACACACATGTTTCATGTTCTTGGTAAAGCTAGATGTACTCAAATTCTCTTGCAAATATTCAACATTGCAATCATTACAGTAAATCCTTTTCTTCATCGCTTGTTTTCACACCAAACCTTTTCATGTATGCTCAGCTTTAACTTCCCCCAATAACTTTCTCAAAACTTTTCATTCATGTTTCCAGTCAAGTCAACTATCATTTATTATTGTTCTGAAACTGTTTCAAATCCTCCTTCACGTTTCCCTGTATCATTTTATCAATCAAAAGAAATGTTCATGCGAGAAATAATATGAAACATTTGACCTTAGTTATCAAGATTCTTATATAAAATATTAAAAAAATCATCTCTTTTTAACATTAAATCAGATTTTGTGGATAAATGGCACCACCGGAAGCACTATACTCTACCAAAACGCATATATATATATATATATATATATATATATATATATATATATATATATATATATATATATATATATATATATATATATATATATATATATTCAATCGTTTTGGTTTACAGACTTCACAATTAAGAGTAGACTGATCAAATTCAAGGTCCTTATTTCACTCTTACGTATTTAGTATCACCAGAAAAGTAATGACTACTTGTTTTCCTAAACTCTGTTGTTTACTTCTCCTTTTCTTGCTGCCTGCTGTAGAATCCATTTTCGGATTCAACAATACCGCAGAAATAAAGTGCATCAACAGGGAGAGACTAGCACTCCTCAACTTCAAACGTGACCTCGTAGATGCCTATAACATGCTGTCTACATGGAGGGATGATGAGAAGAGTCAAGGTTGTTGCCAATGGAAAGGCATTCAATGTGACCATCAAACAGGTCATGTAACCATCCTTCGTCTCCGTGGTTTGGATACACAATATTTGAGAGGTATAGTGAATATCAGTTCATTGTTTGCTCTGCAAAATATTCAACATTTGGATCTCAGCAACAATGCTTTCATAGGGAGTAACATCCCAGAACTCATGGGCTCACTTACCAACTTAAGATATCTAAATCTCTCTTTTTCTCATTTTGGGGGTAATATTCCTACCCAACTTGGAAGCCTTACACATTTATTGTCTCTTGATTTAAGTCACAATTATATTCTCCGTGGAGATATCCCTTATCAACTTGGAAGCCTTACAAATTTAAGGTATCTTGATCTCAGTTATACTAATCTTGATGGGAAAATCCCTTGTCAACTTGGAAATATGTCACAGTTGAGACACCTTAGTCTCAGTGGTAATTCATTTTCTGGAGCACTCCCTTTCCAGGTTGGGAATCTTCCTTACTTGCAAACTCTTAGACTTGGTGGTGATTTTGATGTGAAACCTAAGGATGCAGACTGGCTGTCTAGTCTCTCTTCCCTAACACATCTTGCCATCGATGGTTTACACAACCCTGACTGGTTGCATATGATTCATTATCCAAAGCTAGGAGAGTTGAGACTAGCTAATTGTTCTCTTTCAGATACCCATATTCGTTCTCTATTTTATTCACCTTCTAACTTTTCCAATTCTCTTATAATCCTTGACCTTTCTTCTAATATGCTCACATCCTCAACATTTCAATTACTGTCTAACTTTAGCCTTAATCTTCAAGAGCTTTATCTTTCTCAGAATAACATTGTTTTGTCATCTCCAGTCCACTCAACCTTTCCTTCTCTTGTGATCCTTGACCTTTCCTACAATAAGATGTCATCATCGGTCTTTCAAGGTATCTTCAACTCCAGTTCAAAACTTCAAAATCTTTATTTGCGAAATTGTAGTCTTAGGGATGATAGCTTTCTCATGTCAGCTATTTCAATCACGAATTCTTTGTCTTCTCTTGTCTCGCTTGATCTCTCCTCAAATATGTTGAAATCATCGTCCATATTTTACTGGCTCTTCAACTCCACCACCAATCTTCGTACACTTGAACTTTTCGATAACATGTTGGAAGGCCCCATTCCAGATGTATTGGGGGAATTAATGAACTCTATTGAAGTTATTGACCTCGATGGTAACAAACTGCAAGGCGAGATTCCATCTTTCATTGGGAACATGTGCACATTGCAGAGTTTAGACCTCTCAAACAACAAGTTGAGTGGGAACATTTCTAGCTTCATTCAAAATTCTTCACGGTGCAACGAACAAGTGTTTCAGAGTTTGGATTTATCTGATAACCAGATTACGGGCATTCTACCTATGAGCATTGGATCGCTATCTGAATTGGAGGGCTTGTACTTGGATGGAAATTGCTTGGAGGGTGATGTCACTGAATCCCATCTTTCAAAATTTTCCAAATTAAGGTACTTATATTTGTCAGATAACTCCCTATCTCTAAAAATAGTCCCTAACTGGGTTCCTCCTTTTCAAATAATAAGCTTGGGACTAAGATCTTGCAAGTTGGGTCCTAGCTTTCCTAGTTGGCTCCATACTCAAAGCTCTTTATTTTATCTGGATATTTCTGATAATAGGCTTAATGGTTCAGTACCCAAATGGTTTTGGAACAGCATGCATAATGTGGGATATTTGGATATGTCTCAGAATAATCTCAGTGGTGCAATTCCTAATAATATATCATTCAAGCTTTTCAATAGACCGTCCATATTTCTGAATTCAAATAATTTTGAAGGCAAAATTCCGCAATTTTTACTGCAAGCTTCAGACCTAAAGCTTTCTGACAATAAATTTTCAGATTTGTTTTCATTCATATGTGACCAACCCACATATGCTATGGCCACTTTGGATTTATCAAACAATCAATTGAAGGGACAACTCCCAGACTGTTGGAAATCTGTAAATCAGTTATTGTTTCTTGATTTAAGGAACAATAAATTGACAGGGAAGATTCCTATGTCCATGGGCAGCCTTGTTAAATTGGAAGTCTTGGTTTTACGAAACAATAACCTGACAGGTGAATTAGCTTCCACTTTGAATAATTGCAGCAATTTAATTATGTTGGATGTGGGTGAAAATATGTTTTATGGCCAAATACCATCATGGATAGGAGAAAGTATGCGACAATTGATAATCTTGAACATGCGAGGGAATCACTTCTCTGGACATTTTCCTATTCAACTCTGTTATTTGAAACACATTCATATCTTGGATCTTTCGAGAAATATGTTATCAGAAGGAATTCCATCATGCTTAAAGAATTTGACTGCAATGACTGAAAAGAACATCAAAGCAAGTGACACTTTAAATCGTATATATTGGATGGATATCAGTTATTTTGAAATTTATGGCTTTTATAGTGTGAAAAATTACACCCTTAACATAAGCTTAATGTGGAAAGGTGTGGAAGAGGGGTTCAAGAATCCAGAGTTACAGCTTAAGAGCATTGATATTTCAAGTAATAATTTAAGTGGTGAAATACCTAAGGAGATTGGATATTTGGTTGGGCTAGTTTCTCTGAATTTATCCAGAAATAATCTGAGAGGAGAAATTCCTTGTGGGATTGGGAGTTTAAGATCACTAGACTCCCTGGATTTATCAAGAAATCGTTTTACTGGCAAAATTCCTTCTTCTCTTGCTGAAATTGACGGTCTGGGGAAACTAGACTTGTCACAGAACTCTCTTTCAGGAAGAATTCCATTGGAAAGACACTTTGAAACCTTTGATGGGTCTAGTTTTGAAGGAAACATTGATCTCTGTGGTGAACAACTCAATAAAAGTTGTCCTGGAGATGGAGATCAAACAATAATAAAGCTTTCACAAGCTGAAGGAATGAATAATGATAAAGATAGCTGTTTCTATGAGGCATTATACATGAGCATGGGGATCGGATACTTCACTGGATTTTGGAGCTTAGTAGGGCCAATGCTACTTTGGCGTTCTCGGAGAAATGCTTATCTGAGATTCCTAAATAAATTGACAGACAGCATATATGATCAATTGTATTGAATGTGACGGGAAAAAGGTATGCGTGTATCGTCTCCTTTTCAAATTCACTGTATTAGTTGTATGTAGTATGTTACAGGGAAAAAATATGGATTCCTGAGCCAGAACATTTAATATTTACTCTCTTTACTCCGTTATCCCCCATTTAACTTAAGAATTAATACTTCAATTTAAATCATATATTTATATTATATTTATGTTTAATATTTTAAAATCTTTTAAGATATATTATTGATATTTATTAATGATATATTTAATATATTAAGTATAATATTTTTTATTAAAAATAATTTATTAAAAAAGAAATTTATTTTTTGTATACTTTTTTTTTTAATGCTAAAATTAAATTCCCATATATCATAAGAATGCTTTTATTAGAAACTAAACAAAAAGAAAACATTATTATAAGAAATTTACTTTTAAAAAGTAAACCAAAAATGACAAACCTGCTTTTCCAATTTTCAGATTTTTATAAACTAAAATTTTCTCTATGATTCGTAAAGTAAAATCCTATAAACTCTCTTTTCTACCTCTTTAATTTACTCTAGATGGAAAGATGTGTATAGCTAAGGTGAAATAGGGATGTGATGATAAGGTCTGATCGTCGTCGTCCACCACATTCTCTTATTTTTCAATTTCTTTTCAGATGCACAAAGATTGGAAACAAATTGTTAGATTTAAAATATAAACGAAAATTATGGACTTTTATATTAAATAATAAAACTGAGTTACCAAAATATTATTTTTCTTTTATTTAAAGAAAGATTTCACATCATTTTACACTGGTACTCCATTATACACCGGTATCCTCTGTTTTGGCCCATTTCACGACTGTGCTAATCTTTTTTACACAAGATGTGGACTAATTTTTTTCTTTCCATTTTGCATAACGTTTAGTTCGCAAGTTTGTGTTGAAATATTGATAAATGTATCATATTATATAAGTAATAAAGTAAAAGGTTTAGATATATTTTTTCAAGATACTCATGTTTGTTTAGTGAAACTATGGTGGTTTACTGATTGATGTTAAAGCACTTTGAAAAAATTAAAATAATTAATTTTAGTAAGATAATTCTAAATTCTAGAAAGTGATTAAATTTATGAAATTAACGATGTGGTGAAGATTTTATCATCGTTGGATTTTATGGTCTAATTTAATATAAAAACACTAAACAATATATTTTTAATTTTATTTTAGCATTCACAACGCAAACTAATAAACCTTAATTTTTTAGGGACAAGTCTACACGTTACTAATAAAATATCTAATCCCTTATATATTTTTATCATAAATTCACATTAAATTTAAATGTGTTGAATTAATTAATAAAACTCTATGTCTAGATGTAAGTCTACTAGTTATCCTAATCAAAGTTTTAAATTATTTTTCAATAATTAGATAACAACAACTAAACAATCAATAATCAAGCAATTATTCCATCGATTGTAAAAAATAACTACTGTTGTATTCTTTCCATGCATCAGTGATTCCACAAATAAAATCAAATACTTTTCTTTTCAAAATTATTTAACCTTAATTATTAAAAAAAACAATAATAAAAATACCAATATGACCTAAAGTTAAGCTTTAAAAAATTATAATAGCAATTATCAAACTACTCTAGACTTGAATTTTTCAATGTTTCCATGAAAGATATAATTACTAATAAGAAAAACTTTGATTAACTTATTATAATAACACAAGAGCAAATGACTTTCAATCCTAATGAAACATCATAAGAGAATTACATTTGTATAAGTATATTTAAAGTAAATTATAAGTAGTATTTAGAAACAACTTAAATTTTATTACAAAGAAAAAACATAAATTTCGTGTATAATAATATTTAATCAAAAGTAATTATGGTGAGCCACAATGAATATACAGCTTAGGTGACCAATTCCCTGTTTAAATTAAATCACTTGATAGTTTTTAATATGCTAATAAAAAAGAACATGCTTAGACATTAACTAAAGTTTAAAATTTACTACTTAGTTTATTTAATTATATAACAACTTAGAAAATATCTTAAGAACATAGGTGGATTTTATAAAAAGAGAACACTAAAATATTTTAATAATAAAAAGTTTAAACTATAAATATATTTTTAATAATTGGAGTTCATTATATAAATATCACCATTTCTATTTTCTAGAATTTTTTCTGCCTTTTCAGCTTTTGAATTCGTCTTTAATCTGTTTTACCATTTGATATCTCTATTAGATTCACAACAAAAAAGGTTTACTGATGAAAACCCATTCAAAGAGCTACAACATGAGCAATGGCTAAGAGAATGGAAGAAGAAGAAAGGCTTCAAAGAGCTCTTTTTTTGTCGAAGATAATGTATTAGCTTGTCTTTCCCTTCTCTTAACATTGTAAAAATATAAATAAGTCTTTTTTTATGTCTAGTATTTGGGATTATCTTACATTTTGTTTGGACTTGTATTTTTGTTATTTTTGTTGAATAGTCTAGGATTTAATTGATTATGTAAATGACCTAATCGATTAAAACAAACAATATCTTGCGAAGAGTGCAACTTTATGATTTAATCGATTATGTAAGTATTGTAATCGGTTAAAACAGACAACTTTATGCAAAACCGTAGTTTTGACTTTCAAAGGTGACTCTCGAGTGACTAGGGAAGCTAAGTGATTCTTTGGGCTACCTTGGACCTCAAGTAAAGGTGCATGCATTTGAAATAACTAAGAAGATTATTGAATTCTTTACTTCGAAAGGTACACTAGTCACTCTTGAGGCAAGATCTAGAGTTTTTCAGTTCCAGCTTCATTTTCTTTTTCTTTCTTCTTTGTTAAGACCCGAGTTCATTCCTCCTTTCTATAAATAAGAGTGGTGAAAGCATTGTAAAAGAAAGCTTGAAAATAAGAGAAATTATTCTAATTTTGCAATTCTGTTTTTCTAAGTTCACTAAGATAATTGTCTTCTTAATTACTCCTAACCTTTTTCTATATAGTTAGCCCAACCTATGTAAGACTTGGAAATTTATATAGCTCTAAATATAAAATAATAATTAAAATATTGTTTATTAATAAAATAAGTTTTATTTATAGAAGTATCATATGGTTTAATTAGTTAGAGCTTAATATGATGGGGGAAAAAGTTTTTATGTGTAAAATAATTAATGATGTGAGTAAAAATATAAAAATGTAAAAGAAGAATAACTTAAATATATATTAAATGGATGGGTTGGCCATGGCGGCAGGAGCGATCTGGTGTGTAAGTATAGGTAGGATATTTTAGTCTTTTCAGTTATTGATATATGGAGTTGATAATAATCACGAGATGCAAGAAGTAAACTCAACCAAAACACAAAGGGAGTGCTTTAAACACCCTCCTTTTCGTGAATAGAGTATGGTTAGCAGTTTCATTATTCCACAATTTTATACTGATTTTGAAATCATATTCCCAAAAATCTAATTATTAAAACTTCTGGAATTTATGGAATTATATCTGCTCTTTATTGTCTGTTTAATTCTTATATATATGAACAGACTTCCATAAGTTTCGGAATTGTAAAAGAGAGATTCTAAAAATTTCACTTCATGTTTCCCAATTCTGGAATAATCAAACAGAAAATAAGAACTTTATGGAAAAAATTACAAAATATTAGGTAGACGTAGTTAGTTATTCTTTTGTGTGAATAATCACTAAAAAGTTCATTAAATAAAACTGTTATAGAAATACAAAATTTTCAGCGATTATTTACACGAATTTAGCAATTATTTTAGATATTCAAGATTATTATTTTTTAAATTATTTTTATTTTCATTAAAAGTTTATAAGTTAATTATTAAACTGTTTTTCAAATTAAAGACCAATTTATTTAATTTTAATTATTTTAGTGACTAATTTTTTAAATTTAGCGACTATTAATTCAATCTCTGAAAGCATTTTTTCTTGTAAATTGATAACAATTTGATTAATAGCTTAGGTTAATATTTTGTGTGATCTACAAACTTGATCTGATAGAATAAAACCATTATTAATGGTATTCTTATATAAATGATATCTATAGTAATCAGACAAGCAGTAGTGTTTATTGGAAAATAAAACAATGATATATTTACTCGAGATATTATATATCACTTAAATGATTAGAAATTCAACTTGACATATTATTTGCATCATATATTATAATTTTAAATTTTTTATATATATAAAATATATCAGTGCTTTCAAATAATAACAAAATATATATTGATTTATCATAAACATGATTGTTGTTCTCTTATACATTTTTAACTTTTCTAGTTGCTCAGAAAGTTAAGTAAGACAAGAGAGTTTTAAAAGTAAAACAAGCAAACAGACTTTGATATATTAGCCTCTGCAGAAATTTCATGCAAAGAATTTTGTTGATAATTTGAAGTGAATATATCGCTTACACCTAACGAGTTCTATGAGAATTTATACGACCAATTTTCTAAATATACAATGAAAAATATTGCTGAAATTCTTATGATTAATGTATTATTATAATAAAGATAACATGTAATAGATATATACATTAATAATTTTTATTGTAATAATACTTATATCAATTTTTCTAATCATATTTATCATGTTTTATTTCCATAAAAAAATGTAGAGATATATTATTTCCACTACTTGCTCTCTATATATCAATGTATTTATCTATGTACTATCTCTATATATGTATAAAAGAATTAATATATGTCTCAGTGCTTAAAATATATAGTTTTATTTCTTTTAATGGGTTAGAAAATTGAATGTGTGTTATCACATCAATATTGGGAATTGAAAAAAAATACATAGACTTTGAGAAGTCTTTGCAAAAGTTTTTGAATAAAGACAAATTTGGAAATTGAAAGAATTCCATAGACTTTGAAGAGTCTCTGCAGAAATTTTGTATATAAACAAATTCGGGACATTGAAACAGATAGATTTTGAAATGTCTTTTGGAGAAATTTGTATAAAGACAAATGAAACTTTCATATTCCATGCTTTAATGAAATATCATTCCTTGAGAAAGACCATCATTGTCATGAGAATAGAAGAGATGCGGATAATAAAATGGGGGTCCTAAAAGAACTTAGAAAAATTACAAAATGGTGCGTTGATTGATATATTCAATGTAAACTTTGCAAGAGTTTTGAGAAGATCCTGTGTTTTATATTTTAAGGACTTTCAATTTTCCCGTTCTTTAATAATTAACAAAGTTGTTTCAGCACAATTGTAAGATAAATATTTGTAAATAATTTCAAGACTCTCAAAATCAGTTTTTGGAGCATTCAATTTTTCATTGTTTTTATTGTATTATTAGTAAGACCAACCTATTCAACCTATAAGTAAAATAGAATTTATCAAGAAATTTTATAATTTTAATTATTTTAAAATTTAAATTATTCATAGATATATATTAATAATAAATTCATCTGTAAAATATATCTTGATAAAATTGGTCACTAATTTAGAATTTTTATTATCAATAAATATTTTCACCAATAAATTTTATAAGTAAAATTTGGATAAGGTTTTGACTATTTCATAATAGAATTCGTTGCAGTAATTGAATTTTTTAAAAATTTGTCAGTAAAATTATTGATACTAGATATTTTTAAATTCATTAGTAAATTAAATTTTAAATATCCATCAATAATTAAACTCATTAAAAATTTATTTGTCAATAAAATGAGTGTGAATTTCTTTTGTTAAATTAATCCGGAATGAGTGAAATGAAGAAAAGAAAAAGATAAAGATAAAGGAGGAAAAAGAGGAGAAATACGAGGAGAAGGAAAAACATGGAGAAAAAAGAAGAGAGGAAAAAGAGGAAAAGACGAAAAAGAAGAAAAAGAAAAAGAAAAAGAAATCAAAGAATAGGAAGAAAAGAAAAATAAGAAAAAAGAATCATGATATTTACTTATGAATTATAAACCTATATACAAAGGATTAGGAAGTTGGCTAAAAAGGAGGTACATAAAGTAAATTATATCTCGTTAAGATTGATGTGATGTGATGTGATATCTGTATACAAGAAAAAAAAATGTTGAATAATGAAATTTGTTATAATTTATGGGGGATAACATTAACTAGATTCATATGGGGGAATCTTAATCATGTGGCATATAGATACATTCACTTGCACAAAGACAAATTAGGGGCAATTGTTGTGGTCGGACCAAGAGCAACAGTAAAAATAAAGTGCCCACAAGAGATAGGAAAACTTGATTCGGTAGAATGGTGCATGCTAGGAGAGTTTAATGCCGTAAGGAAATCAAATGAAAGGAAGGGCTTAAATTCAGGGAGAAACAACAAAAGAAAGACGAGAGGGTTCAACGAATTTATATTAAAAAATGATCTACTCGACCTACCATTAGTACGAAGGAAGTGCACTTGGTACAGACCCAATGGCCCAACCAAGAATAAGATAGATAGAATCCTTATATCCATATATATAGTGGTTGGAACAATGGCCATATTGTAAACAATATGTTAAGGATAGACAAGCTTCACACCATTCTGCATTAGTACTAAAGACATCAACAATATAGTGTGGACTGAAACCATTTAAGAGGTTCAATGAGTGGATACAACCATTGGGTTTAAAGATATGGTTAAATACAGAATATGTATTAAGTAAAAAAGAGGTGAAATATGATTTAAAATTGTGCAAAAAAAAAAAGATGTTTTTGGGATCATGAAAACAACCAAAAACTCATCACATAGATTACGAAGTTAGATAAGTTGATGATGAGAGTAACTTTGATTATATGAGACTACAACGCATGAAGCTAGCAATTTTAAAACAGAAAGCGTGGGTGAACTAGCAAATGTAGGGAGATACTACTTTTCGGTACTTTCACTCTAGGATTAGATGGAGAAGCATAAAGTACGAACTAAAATCGATGGAAATATACAAGTTTTGGTGTGAGGAACCAAGGAAGCCGAAAAGTAGTGTAAAATAAGTTTTGGAATAAAAGTTTAACGATAAAATTAGAACACATATTAGGCCTGAAATATTCATTTTCCATCTTTAACAAATGTGGATATTGAGGAAATGGTCATAAAATAAGCAGTTAATCAATGTAAGAGTGAAAAGAGCCCTCGAGCAGATAGTTTTAACCTTCAAGGACAATGTTATTCAAGCAGTAAACTAGTTCCAAAGGGTTGCGAAAATACTTAGGAGTTGTCATGCGTCATTCATTAACATTATTAATTAAAAAAAGGATAAAAGCCTTTTTTTTTTCCCAATTTTGGTTGGGAAAATTCAAAATGGTCCCCATATTTTTTTGTGTTCAATTTGGTTCCAAAGAACATATTTGATGCTCAATTAAGTCCTTTTGAGTAACTCCATTTAAATTGTTAACGGCGAGCTGTCCAAATGTGCAATTACATTGTGAGGTGTCATTTATTTGCTCACTTGGAGTCCTTTGTGGCATTGTCAGTTGGAATTAGGATTTTTTAAATTGTATTTCTGATTAGGGTTATTATTTTGGGAATAAATTAAAGTTAACATTTGTGAATTTTTTATCGTGGTTTAAGAGGGAAACTTGTGAAACTTGCGAGATTGAGAAGAACAACTTTGGGATTCCACACCAGTGACGTGCTGTTCCAATTAGAAGCAATCATCTTTGGGAAATCAGATTTGCGAAATCAGGTTTGCGTTCGTAATCCCTACTTTGTGGCTTTACTATGTAGGTTTTTTGTTGAAGACTGTAAAACCTGGAAAATTTTCATTTGAGTGCTAGATTTTGGAAAAGTTACAAATTTTGTAACAATTTTTGAAATTTATATAGGGCATTGTTGTGTAACGTATTATAACTGGTTCTGTGAAGGTATTGTTGGATTTTGACTTTGATATAGTGGTCACATGTTAACACTTACTTTTAGCGTTTATATAGTGGTCACATGCCCATAAAGTTTATTTTGTAGGCTTGCATTTGGGATGTTTGAGAAGAGGTTTAATGTTGTGGTCCACCATGGTGGGACCCTAGTACGTCAATATCCTATTGAATATGTTGGTGGGGAAAAGACATATTGGAGTGTGGACCCTGACAAATGGAGTTATTTCGAAGCAGTAGATGCTGTTAAAGAATTGGGGTATATTAAAGTGACTGACATATTTTATTGCATTGATAATATTATACTTAAGTTGGATGATGACAGGAGTGCAATGAACATGGTAGGCATTGCCAAGCATTTAGGGGAAGTTAACGTGTATGTGGTTCACAGTGTGGATGATGACCCAGAGTTGGTTGAAATAGAACCAAGTGAACAACAACAAGACCAAGTTCTTTTCCTCTGTCAAGGAACTTTAGATAGTACACAATATAGCCATGTAGGTAGGGAGGGTTTGAATGATGATGTCCATAATGAGGAGGAGGAGGAAGTACACTTGGAGGATGAACATAGGGAGGTGAATAAGAGAAATGATGAAGGGGAGGTGCATAAGACAAATGATGACGTCCAGAGGGAGGAGGAGGAGGAAGTAGAGTTGGAGGAGGAGGACATGGATGATTAACAGGTGCATGTGGAAGAAGAAGTACACGTTGAAGATTTTACTTCAAGTGTGTTTGATGATGCAGGGGATGTGCATAGTCATGAAGGAGAAGAGCATGAAGCACAGCGGGATGTTGATGAGTATAGGAGTGGAGTAATTCAATTTCTTGAATTTGCAAAGATGAATGTTCTGTATAATAATGGACAATTCTATTGCTTGTGTGTTAATTATTTGAATGAGTCAAAACTGTCAATTGAAGTTATTCAATAACATGTTCTTTGTGATGAATTCCTAAAGAGCTACACAAAGTGGACATGACATGATTAATTAATAGACATGCCAAGTGTAACTGAGTCTCAAGTAGAAACAGAAGAAGTTGATTTAGAGATTGGTGATCGATTAAAGGACATGATACATGATGTTAGACATGATTCTTTCCAACGTGCTCATGTGTATGACAACTTGTACAGTAATGCAGAAAGACCTTTGTATCTAGAATGCACTAAGAATACTTGATTGTCAACGGTATTAAAATTGTTCAATATGAAGGCAAGGAATGAGGGGATTGAAAAAAAGCTTTAATAATTGCTTGAGTTGTTGAGTGACATGCTTCTTGAAGGTAACACATTGTCAACACACAATTATGATGCAAAGAAGATGATGGAATACTTCCCGATATACCTTCCTCAGTGTCGTTTAGTTGTATATTTTTACATTTTATTATACACATTTTTAACTTGTATGAAGCATGAGTTACTAAATACCTAACTCCACCCTTATAATTATCACTTTTGAGCATAATGAGAATTCAATTTTTTGACAAATAAAATAATTTCTTGAAAGACAGGTTCCTCCACTAGCCACCTTCCAACACACTACCTTCAATTTCATTTCTGCATTGGTGCTTCACTTTTTCTCTCTCTACCACATAGCCTAACTCATTCGCATCAGCTTTGGAGATGCGCAACAGCGTCACATCTTCAGCCACACATCTTCTCTCGCCACGTCTCCAATACGCTGAAGCATTCTTCAACGCCACATCTTCATTCTCATTTTCAGCTCGTGACCTCAACCTCGTGATCATTTACTCTCGAGCACATAATCTGTAAGCATTATTTTCTTCACATATTCATCGTCTCCTTTCACATTTCTTACACTTTCATTCAACATTTTCATCTTCCACTTAGGGTTTCTTCTTTTTTTTTTCTTTTCACAATTTCATTACATTTTCACCGATTAATTCATAGATTTTCATCATTTGTTTGTATACTTTTGTGATTTTTTTCAAGTATGGTCATACGGTATAATCATAATTAGATAAATTATTATTGTTGTTATATTTATAATAAATATTGAATTATTCTTACTTTAATTTAAATAAGATAAGTTAGATAAATAGTTTGATGTACATGTTTTATACTATTTGTCTCATACATTACATTTTTCTTAGAAAATATTTTTTATGGAAATATATTAGTATTTTTAAACAATTACAAAAAGTATAGTTATGTATATAATAGATATTATTGTTGTCTTATATAAAGAAAAACAATTTTAAATTGAAAGTCACCGAAGGGTAGTTAAGAAAATAAAAATATATAACGTAAAGTATGGGTTCTTATTGCAGAGAATAAACGGGTCTATCCATTAGCCAGACTATGAGCCATATAAATCCCATCATTTGGTTTTGTAATGAATAGTTCACAACCTCTGTTTTACTGTTATTATTTTATATGAGCAACTACATAATGTCTAATTATTATCTGAAACTGTTTTATGTACTTCTCCTCCTCTTCCTGCCTGCTGCAGAATCCATTCTCGGATTCAACAATACCGCAGAAATAAAATGCATTGAAAGGGAGAGACAGGCACTCCTCAACTTCAAACATGGCCTCGTAGGTGCCCGTGACATGCTGTCTACATGGAGGGATGATGAGAAGAATCGAGATTGTTGCAAATGGAAAGGCATTCAATGCGACCATCAAACAGGTCACGTAACCATCCTTCGTCTCCGGGGTTCGGATACACAATATTTGAGTGGTGCAGTCAATATCACTTCACTATTTCCCTTGCAAAATATTCAACATTTGGATCTCAGCAACAATTATTTTATAGGGAGTCACATCCCAGAACTCATGAGTTCCCTTACCAACTTAAGATATCTCAATCTCTTCTGTTCCTTTTTTGGTGGTAGCATTCCTACCCAACTTGGAAGCCTTACATGTTTAAGGTATCTCGATCTCAGTAATAATAATCTTGACGGGAAAATCCCTTCTCAACTTGGAAATTTGTCACAGTTGAGACACCTTGGTCTTAGTGGTAATTCATTTTCTGGAGCACTCCCTTTCCAGGTTGGGAATCTTCCTTACTTGCAAACTCTTACACTTGGTGGTGATTTTGATGTCAAACCTAAGGATGCATGCAGACTGGTTGTCTAGTCTCTCTTCCCTAACACATCTTGCCATCGATGGTTTACACAACCATGATTGGTTGCAAATGATTCATAGTCCAAAGCTAAGAGAGTTGAGCCTAGTTGACTGTTTTCTTTCAGATACCCATATTCAATCTCTGTTTTATTCACGTTCCAACTTTTCCACTTCTCTTTCCATCCTTGATCTTTCTTCTAATATGCTCACATCCTCAACATTTCAATTATTGTCTAACTTCAGCCTTAACCTTCAAGAGCTTTATCTTTCTCATAATAACATTGTTTTGTCATCTCCGGTCCACTCAACCTTTCCTTCTCTTGTGATCCTTGACCTTTCTCATAATATGCTGACATCCTCAACATTTCAATTATTGTCTAACTTTAGCCTTAATCTTCAAGAGCTTTATCTTTCTGATAATAACATTGTTTTGTCATCTCCAGTTCACAAAACCTTTCCTTCTCTTGTGATCCTTGATTTTTCCTATAATAAGATGACATCATTGGTCTTTCAAGGTATCTTCAATTTCAGTTCAAAACTTCAAAATCTTTATTTGCAAAATTGTAGTCTTGGGGATGATAGTTTTCTCATGTTAGCTATTTCAATTACAAATTCTTCGTCTTCTCTTGTCTCGCTTGATCTCTCCTCAAATCTGTTGAAATCATCATTCATATTTTACTGGCTCTTCAACTCCACTACCAATCTTCGTATACTTGAACTTTTTGATAACATGCTGGAAGGTCCGATTCCAGATGGATTTGGGAAAGTAATGAACTCTCTTGAAGATCTTGACCTCTCAAGTAACAAAATTCAAGGCGAGATTCCATCTTTCTTTGGGAACATGTGCACATTGCAGAGTTTAGACCTCTCAAACAACAAGTTGAGTGGGCAAATTTCTAGCTTCTTTCTAAATTCTTCATGGTGCAACAGACACGTGTTTCAGAAATTGTGTTTATCTGGTAACAACATTACAGGAAGGTTACCTAAAAGCATTGGATTGTTATCTGAGTTGACTGAACTTATGTTGTCGGGAAATTACTTAGAGGGTGATGTTACTGAGTCGAATCTTTCTAATTTTTCCAAATTAGCATTTTTACAATTATCATATAGCTCATTGTCACTAAAAATTGGTCTTACTTGGTTTCCTCCTTTCCAATTATTGTTCTTGGGATTAAGATCTTGTAATCTGGGCCCAACATTTCCTAATTGGCTTCAGACTCAAACTTCCATAATATTTCTAGATATTTCTAATAGCAACCTTAATGATTCCGTACCAGACTGGTTTTGGAACAACTTGCAAAATATGGGAAAGTTAAATATGTCTTACAATAATCTCATTGGTACAATTCCCAACATATCATTGAAGCTTCTTTATAGACCGTTCATATTTCTGCATTCAAATCAATTTGAAGGCAAAATTCCACCCTTTTTACTCCAAGCTTCAAAGCTCAAGCTCTCCAAAAATAAATTTTCAAATTTGTTTTCATTCTTATGTGATCAAAGCATATCTGCAAACTTGTTATCTTTAGATTTATCAAACAATCAAATGAAGGAACAACTGCCAAACTGTTGGAAATATGTTGATAGTTTATTGTTTCTTGATTTAAGCAACAATAAATTGTCAGGGAAGATTCCTGTGTCCATGGGCAGCCTTGTTAACTTGGAAGTCTTGGTTTTACGAAACAATAACCTAATGGGTGAATTACCTTTCACTTTGAAGAACTGCAGCAAATTAATTATGGTGGATGTGAGTGAAAATATGTTGTCTGGTCCAATACCATCATGGATTGGAAAATGTATGCAGCAATTGATAATCTTAAACATGCGTGGGAATCGCTTCAGTGGACATCTTCCAGTTAATCTTTGTTATTTGAAGCGTATTCAATCATTGGATCTTTCAAGGAATTACTTATCGAAAGGTATTCCAACATGCTTAAAGAATTTGACTGTAATGTCTGAAAAGATATCAACAGAGGTGCAACTCTAAATCAGATATATTGGTCTGTCAATTTTTCTTACCATGAACCTTATGCTCCTTTTTTATCCAGTTCTGATAATTATACACTTAACATAACATGGATTTGGAAAGGTGTGGAACTGTGGTTTTCGGATCCAGAGTTAAAACTTAAGAGCATTGATCTTTCAAGTAATAATTTAACAGGAGAAATACCAAAAGAGATTGGATATTTGGTTGGACTAGTTTCTCTGAATTTATCCAGAAATCATCTGAGCGGAGAAATTCCTTCAGAGATAGGAAATTTAAGTTCACTAGAGTCCCTTGACTTATCAAGAAATCATATCAGTGGGGCAATTCCTTTTTCTCTTTCTCAAATTGATAATCTAGGCAAATTAGACTTATCACACAACGCTCTTTCAGGAATGATCCCACGAGGAAGACATTTTGGAACCTTTGAAGGCTCTAGTTTTGAAGGAAACGTAGATCTTTGTGGGGAACAACTCAACAAAAGTTGTCCTAGAGATGGAGATCAAACGACATTAAAGTTCCCAGAAGTTGAAGCAATCAATGGCGATGAAGACAGTGCTTTTTACGAAGCATTATACATGAGCATGGGGATAGGATTCTTTACTGGATTTTGGGGCTTATTAGGGCCAATACTACTTTGGCAACCTTGGAGAAATGGCTACATGAGATTTGTGAACAGACTGATAAATTATATATATGAACGGTTATAGGGAATGGAACAAAGCAGTCCTCGTAGCTCAAAGACAAGAAGGTATGTTGTAGCTTTCTTATAATATTCCTTATTTTAATTATTAATGACTGAATTAAACTCTTGAAAAAAAAATTCTCTTAGAATTGGTAAAGCGAGATATAATTCTCAAATCACAATACTTCTTTTGCTTACACTTATTTTTTATGCACCCATATTCTCTGAGAACCTTTTTCTATGGTCCACACTTCTCTTATCTTATCCGCAGTTACTAAATTCTACTCAAATGCAATCATTACTGTAACTTTTCTAAACAGTTTTCGGTTCTCTATTGAATTCACAAAAATTTGAGAAATTTGATTACTACCGTTAGAAAATATGGTTGACAGATAACCTTGATCATTAAGCATACAATCAGATAACGAAATTAACCCTAAAGTACGAAGGAGTTAGATACTAAATACGTAGAAGAATTAGTCCTTAATTTATCGTTAAAAGATTTTCTGAGTAACAAAAACGAAAAAGTTTATGTTATTCCTAGAGCTGAGATGATGATTCCAAATTCCCGCAACTTCAAAACTCCTACATATATATTTAAATATATTATGTCATTATCTTGTAATGCACCGAATTAATTTTTGTTTAAAAAAAGAATGCAGGTGTTGCATATGCTCTACACGATTCGGATTAGAGAGGAAATCAATGTTGGGTTGCACAAGGGCAAAATATTTATTTAGTTTTATCGTTTACAATATTTTGTATGTAAGAAATAAATTGAAAAATCTTGTTTCCAGAAACTTATTATTATTTGGTTGTAATTTATGATATAATATATTGTAATGTTTCCTGTTCAATTACTGCTTATTTTTGTGATATCATATCCGATAATTCATCTTCAACATGTTTTCTGTTACTTCTTATTTGTTACTCTGAACTAAATTTGTTATGTAAAGAAGAATGCAAGATACCTCATTCGTTCATAGTTACTGCCAGATAGCTAGCATCACCTGTTTTGCGTTAGACCACAGATGATATACATATCTCCGTTAAAATTCCGAAGAATATCAGTCAAATTGGCATCAAACCTACTATTTGAAGATAAAGAATATTCTATAAAAACTACGTCTATTAGCAATACCAAGATTGTCATGCATGCAATCAGGGTATCACCATAGTGCCTCTATTTCACACAACATTTCCAATTTTGGCATTATCAATTCATCTATATCATCATACATTAAAGCATCTACTCATACCATGGTTACATGTATATAAGAGGCGAAATTTGGAAGAACCACCAACACAATTCCCCTTCTGACAATCTAAATTCCATGTGACGAGTAAGACAATCTTTTTTTATACTCAAGACTATGTCACAAGAACCTCCATAAACTCTCACCACATAAAAAATATAAATTTTGTTTAGCTTGTTGCTAATTTAATTTTAAGTTTGTAAAATTTATTTGTTTTCATGTACTCAAATAAAATATTTGACGCCAACATCTTATTTAAAATAATCATATGATAAAGTGCATCTTTTCAGGAGAGTATAAAAATAAATTAAATCTATTTCCAATATAAAAATAGTAATATTATTATTCAATTTCACGAAATAGAATATTTATGTTAAATTTTAATTATATTTTTATAGACTTAAATTTAAGCTCGTGTACAAGGTTGTAGTTCATGATTAGTGGTATAAAAAGCATTTTCCACTCTTGCATTATGTATGACCAAGAAACTCCTCCTCACACACTGTATATGGTAGTCTTTTTATTCCATGAAATATGAAAGCTAGTGTGAGTGCATCCATTGAAGGGAAAACTCCCACTTTCCTGGAAATGTTCCTATTCAACTATGTTATTTGAAGCATATTCAATTCTTGGATCTTTCGAGGAATATTTTATCAAAAGGAATTCTATCATGCGTAAAAATTTTACTGCCATGTCTGAAAAGAGAATCTACACACGAGACACGCTAAATGTTATATGTTAGATGAGTATCTCTTACATGAAAATTTTTACATGAAAATTTATGCTGAGCAAGATATCTTTAACCTAAGCTTGATGTGAAAAGGTGTGGAACAGGAGTTCGATAATCCAGAGTTAAAGCTTAAGAACATTGATCTTTCAAGTAATAAGTTAACGGGTGAAATACCAAAAGAAATTGGATATTTGCATGGGCTAGTTTCTTTGAACTTTATCAAGAAATAATCTGCGTGGAGAAATTCCTTCAGAGATAGGAAATTTAAGTTCACTGGAAATCTCTTGACTTATCAAGAAATCATATCAGTGGAGGAATTCCTCTTTCTCTGTCCGAAATTGATGATTTAGGCAAATTAGACTTGTCACACAACTCTCTTTCTGGAAGAATCCCATCAGGAAGACATTTTCAAACCTTTTATGCATTTAGTTTTGAAGGAAATATTGATCTATGTGGTGAGCAACTTAAATTATTTAGTGAAAATCATGTTTTCATTTAGAATTTGAAAAACAAAGGTTTAATACCTGTTTCGGTAACATTTGTCTGGGGCCGGTCGTCCTTACTAGCTATGCTCCGATCGTCCAACTCTTCATGTAATTCTTCCCGATTGGGGGTTGACTTGCAGAAGACACTCCGACGCTCAAGTCAGATATGTTTCATAGAGGTCTATTTTTTATTAGAAGAGATCAAGCCCCCTTGTCCCTGGACATCCATGATATGTTTATAGAGCTTGGGACAGCCAGGTCCATTATTAAACATTAATGCAAAGGTAATCAAACCCAATAATTAATCAATAATATCGTATATTTGTAAATTAATATCTTATAATTGCCCATGAATGACCATTAACTCCGACCGGTATATTTCATATAGTACATAAGCCCCCCAAGCCCAAGCAAGCTCTTTTACTTAAAAGAGGTGCGCAGGGATTATTACGAGCTTTAAAAGGAGTTGCTTACGTTGTATTTAGGGATTTTATCTTTGAAACTATTATAAGTCTTCACTGCCCTCTGTACCAAGCAGCGGACTCTAGGAGTTCTCTTTGGATCTTTTTCCTGTGCAAGAGATTTTCACTCCAGAAAATATAAAATAAAGTAAACGCTCAAATAATTTTTATAATGAAAAGGCGTTGGAACCTGACAAAGCTGAACATGTTGAGTAGTCGACTGATAGTTCTTTTTCGAACTTCCTGCGTTGAACGGGGATTTCTGAAGCCATTTTTCTGACTTCCCCCCGAGCGGTTTTAGGCAGGAGTCATTTTTCTGACTTCCTTCTTCTTTCCTTATTCCACCGATCAGGAGTCAATTTTCTGACATCCTGCAGTCCACCGATCAAGAGTCAATTTTCTGACATCCTGCAGTCCATAGATAAAGAGTCAATTTTCTGACATCCTGCAGTCCACCGATCAGGAGTCAATTTTCTGACTTCCTTCTTCTTTCCTTATTCCATCGATCAAGAGTCAATTTTCTAACATCCTGCATTCCTTCCTTATTCCACCGATCAGGAGTCAATTTTCTGACTTCCTGAGATTCTTCAAAGTCAATTTTCTGATTTCACTCCTCCTTCCTTCGTACCACCCGATCAGGAGTCAATTTTCTGACTTCCTGCAGTCCACCGATCAGGAGTCAAATTTCTGACATCCTGCATTCCTTCCTTGTTCCACCGATCAGGAGTCAATTTTCTGACTTCCTGTGATTCTTCAAAGTCAATTTTCTGACTTCACTCCTTCCTTCGTACCACCCGATCAGGAGTAAATTTTCTGACTTCCTGAACGACACGTTGTTGGGATTGAATCTTCCTGTTCAAAATATTTTCTCACAAAAAGCATGCGTTAAAACAAAATAAAGACTTCACTAAGCCTTCAACATTATAATCAATTTCCCATTTTCATATTTTATTTGGAGATAGGAAACTTTCCTTACTGGTTGCTTAAATTAAGAAACACTGATCGATCGGTGTGTTAGCAATTTGGGTCACTTATATATATATATATATATATATATATATATATATATATATATATATATATATATATATATATATATATATATATATAAAAGTAAATATTAAATGTGTTAGGGTCATTATATTTTATTAGCCAATTTTATAAAGTGATCTAATTAAGATAAATATGACTAAGGGTATATTTGTCATGAAAGGTATTGTGTAAAGACCAGCAATAATTATAATTTGTTGAAGGGGCCAAATTGTAATTATTGAAACTAAAGAATATTAACCGCCAGAGGTTATTTAAAGGGTCATGGTCCCCATCTGTGAGCACAACGATCATTCCTGTTTCTTTTTTTTTATCCCATCAGAAGAGAAAATCTAGAGGGAACTAAAGGTGCTCTAGAGAAGGAAGACCATAGACGACTATTGCAGATTGATCAGAGACTAATTCAGATTCATTAATTATTCCCAATGTCTTTAGGTACGCTTCCGCTTTATTATTTGGGAACTGATTTATTGCTCATTAATTGATATATGTCAATCATAAATTCTAACACGGTGTGCATATTTCCACCAACATGCAACTGGCCCTTTGAATTTGGAACGGAAGCAATTTCATCATGTTTTGCCAGCAAACTTTGAGTAATATTTAATTCCAGGCCTTGTCAAAGAAGCTCCTCATCCCCGGTTGTTGTTAGCACCTGCATCATTTTTTTCTGGTTTGTGCGACAGCGATCATCAACACCCAATTATTATTGGGATTTCCTTGCACCCAAATTAAAATGCCAATAATACATAAACAATTTAAAATATACACATTCCTTGCTAATCACAGTATTAAATATTTCGTCGAAAATCATATAGCGTCTTCGAATAATTGAAACTTATAATTCATCGAGCTTAAGAGGTGCAATGTCATTTGCTGCTGCTGCCATGGTTGGACTCGGATCTGCCAATAACATAAGTATCAGGGGTGGACGACTAGGGCGTCCATTATTGGGTAGTTCTAATGATCCTCCAAAGTTGATGACGGAGGGATCGCTGGCAGTTGAAACCAGATTGAAGGAAGAGGAGCGTCCACCTTTGATGTCGAACTCTTCATGGCCTAGGAAAAGCTCATCGGATTGATAATCCATTCTCTTCTGAAGAATTCTCACCGCTTCCTTGGACTTCTCCACGCTCTCGATGCAGCGGAGAAGACGTCCAACCAGGAAAATGTCCCTCGCAACCGAGCGCCTTCACGCACTCCTCTCCTTGAAACTGGGTAAGCTTCGCACAAGTCCTGTCAAACATATAAAACTCAACTACAAAGCATAGGTGACTATATTCTTTCCTCGTTGTTGAATAACATATATAGGGTCAAATGAGCCAAGGTGTGCTGCCATGTTGAGTTTCAATTGCAGCTTTATTAATCTTGAATAACATGAAATTGTAGTAATAAAACACCAGACCAGGTCATTAAATAGCAAACCCGAAAGAATCTTGGTACATATACATATATCAAATATACACCAACTCCCATTTTCACATTTTTAATATAAATTTTAAGAAATGAATATTTTTTCATAATGGTACTTTTGGATAAAAGAGAAATAGGAAGTTACGAAAACGTAATTCCTTGAACCGTGGCCTGCCCTCACGAGGTGGATGTTGACGTTTTTACCATTAAATAATTGACAACGTTATCATATAGAATTAATAAATATGACATCTTTTAAATATTAATATAACTAAAATAGGTTGTAAAATAAAATATTGCCGAGAAGATTCAGAATCTTAAAGACTTTTCACCCAATTTTTGCTAAGCCTCAATCCATGGTACTAATATGATGAGCATTTCCGGACATAGCCAATTTCCAGATCTGAACTTTTATGAAAGTTCTCGAAACAAAACATATGTCATTAGAATTTACTATTGAATTTTTTCTGTTAGTCCAAAACCTGGTATTGATCCGAAGTAGTGATGTTTAGACCGAGCGTGCGACTCCTTCTTTGTGGTTCTATGGGGATGCCGCTCGGCCCCACGGTGGACGCCAAAATGTTTCGGTAACATTTGTCTGGGGTCAGTCGTCCTTCCTAGCTATGCTCCGATCGTCCAATTCTTCATGTAATTCTTCCCGATTGGGGGTTGACCTGCAGAAGACACTCCGACGCTCAAGTCAGATATGTTTCATAGAGGTCTATATTTTTATTAAGAGAGATCAAGCCCCCTTGTACCTGGACATCCATGATATGTTTATAGAGCTTGAGACAGCCAGGTCCATTATTAAACATTAATGCAAAGGTAATCAAACCCAATAATTAATCATTAATATCTTATATTTGTAAATTAATACCTGATAATTGCCCATGAATGACCATTAACTCCGACCGGTATATTTCATATAGTACAATACCTATTTTGGTCCCTCCTTTGGGAGGGTTTGTTCAAAGTGGTCACTAGTGTAGCCAGGGGAAACGACAGCGGTTGTTTTGGCCCTTTGGCCGCGGTCCCCGAACCGCGGCATATTCAGCCGCGGTAGAAAGTCTGGGACTTTATGCCGCGGTTGTAACCGCAGCAGAATGTCTAGCGAATAGACAGCGGTTGCTTTAGGAACCGCTGCCTAAACCTGTGTTTTTTTTTTAAAAAAAAAAAATCCGAAAATCCCAGCCTTATATGCCGCGGTTGGAACCACGGTAAAAAGGAAGGAATATACCGCGGTTGGTACCACAACCGCGGCCAAAAGGCTAATTTAAAAAAAAAAAAAAATTGAAACGGGGAACTTTCTACCGCGGTTGTGGTAACAACCGCGACATATTCCCTACTTTATACCGCGGTTATGGTAACAATCGCGGCATATTCCCCTGCTTGTTTTTTAAAATAGCAGGTCTGTTTTTGTGATATCCAATACCACAAAAACAGACCTGCATATGAAAACATGTATACATATTTAATTTGAATTCATCAAACATCTTCAAATGTATTTCAAAATGAAATAAGTACAAAGTCTAATAAATTACAATCTAATCAAATGCAATGTTTAAATCTAGTAACTAAGAACTATTATATAACCTAACTAGATACTTTGCAGCAGCTTTCCTGATGAATGATAGTGGCTTCTCAGGAACTGGTGTAGTAGTCTTGAACCTCTGCACAAGACAATTGATATTAATTAGTGTATCTCAACTCTAACTTTTGGAAAACATCAAAATTTGTTAAAGTTAAATGTTACCGTTTCCCAGCTTCTTGTGATATGGGAACGAACAATGTGGGTCATCCAATACATTACATAATAACCGCACTCATATGACCCAGTCTGTCTGTTACACTACAATATATGATCAAAGTTGTAAATAGTTAGTGAATAACATTAAAATAAAACAACTATAAGAAAGTATGGCTTTAGCATATGTCAAACCTTGAGAGAAATCCAAGCAATCTTTCTGCTGTTAGTAATTGATTTCCCAACAATCATCATACTTGCTGGTATAGAACTATATATAACAAGAAGTTGTTTTAGCATTCATTTATATAACAAAGAAAGTCCAAACATTGAGGTTCTTACCAATCAATTGCTTGTCTGAGTTGTGTGGGAGGAGGCCTGTGGAATGAGCAGAACCACAAAGCAAAGTTCTCTTGCATAGACATAACAAGAAGCTGCCAATGACGCCTGAAATTTACAACAACTTAACTATTATATATATATATATATATATATATATATATATATATATATATTAAAATCACATATGGAACTTTATTATGTTAAGAAAGTTCACTTACCCAGATATATAAGGCAAAAAGTATATTTTCTTGCCGCTTGCAAAACTTCTCATCATATTTGTGTTGATGGTATCAAAATCATTTGATTCATGAATGGATTGGGGATCAATGAATCCATAATCATTAGAACACCCCAACTTGTTACTGACCTCAAACATTTTTTTCTATCTGACCATTACCTTCACTATTGTTTCTTGACTTGTATCGTGATAACCCACATTTTGGACACTTTGTCAAAAATTCAAACTCTTTCCTATATAAAATGCAGTCATTCGGACAAGCATGTATCCTTTTATACTCCATACCCATTGGACAAAGAATTTTCTTCGCATCATAATTACGAGTAGGTAGTGTATTTCCATCTGGCAGCATTTTATTCAACAACGTCAACAATTCTGTAAAACTCTTATCAGTCCATCCATTGCTCGCCTTCAAATTCATGAGCCTTAACACAGCTGACAAACGTGTGAACTTAGTTGAACCGACATACAAAAGTGTTTCTGCATCAGTCGACATCGTCTCATACACATGAGCTTTGGCAAAATTTTCTGCGCCAACATCGCGGATCATGTGCTCTAATTTGTCTTCATCCAGTCGATCTTCTTCCATGGTGGAATCAGTAACATTTTCAGTTTGCGAGTCAGTCGGAAAGTGCATTTCTTCGTTGTGCCATATCCATGTTGTATAGCATCTTAGGAAACCATCACAGATAAGATGTTCTCTAATTTGGGTTGCGTTCAACTTTCTCCCATTCAAACAGTTCACACAAGGACATCTAAACTTCACTTCATCGTCACTTCTCCCCTCGTTACGTTGCGCAAATTGTATAAATTCCTCTACACCTCTCTCGTTTTCAGCACTAATACGTGGTAAATTAATCCAATTTCGATCCATATTCCTAAATATTACATAAAAAGATAAGCTACTAAAAATCAAAGTTGAAATTTCATACATATCATTGAAACTTAGTGAATAATATTTTAAGGTTTATAAATAATGCAAGAACTACAACACACATTACCAAAACTATAGCAAAAACTATACCATACATTACCAAACCTATAGCAATTTCATACATTACCAAAACTTTAGCAAAAACTATACCATACATTACCAAAACTATAGCAATTTTATACATTACCATAACTATAGCAATTGTTATTATGCAAAAACTAATGAAGAAATCATGTTAAGAATGCAAAAGGGCATAAATACCTGGAACAGGGGCGGCGAAAAAGCTTGGTGCGAAAAAGGGGAATGGCAGCGGAGAGGAATGACAGGCGTTTCAAACGATTTTGATCGGCTAAAATTGTTTCTTATCGTCAAAAATGTGAAATGACCGAACAATTTTGAGTTTAAACGGTGAAGAAACGAGGGAACTGAGAGGGGTGATCGGCGGGAGAAGAAACTCGAAGTCCAGCAGCGTCTGCGCGAACAAGACGATATTGTTCCAAAGTTTTATTTTTTAACTCTGATAGGGGAATCTACCACGGTTCATTACTTAACCGCGGTATAAGATGGTTATATGTCGCGGTTTCACAACCAACCGCGGCCTATACTCATTAAAAAAATAACCTAAATGGCATTTTTGAAAATTATTTTTAAAATATATACCGTGGTTCAGCGGACAACCGTGGTATATTCCTCGAAATATTTCAAATTCATTTTAAATTTATTTCAGGTGGGAGTATCTGCCGCGGTTCTCAGAGAACCGCGACCTATATCCCTATAACGTTCTGAATACAAACTGTCTCCCCAACTGCCTTCTGGGGAATATCAGTAAATGACGGGGGGTATATGCCGCGGTTGCTCATAGAACCGCGGCATATACCCCTGTAACTTCTGAAATTCTCTGACTGATGGAGAAGTTCAGAAGTTACTGGGGTATATGCTGCGGTTTCCCAGCGAACCGCGGCATATACCCCTGTAACTTCTGACATTCTCTGACTGAGTCAGCCCCTGCAATAAATTGGCAGGGGTATATGCCGCGGTTGACCAGAGAACTGCGACATATACCCCTGTTATTTATTTATTTTTTCAAACGTGGGTCAAAGGGGATGGTTGACTGGAGGATATGCCGTGGTTCCCCTCTGAACCGCGGCATATTCCTTCGATTTATTTACAGAACTGCCACCGCGCACCATTATGTTGCGGTTTCTGGTGAACCGTGGCATAATGTGCGCTGTAAAAACCCAAATTTTTACTAGTGGGTCCTCCCTTTTTTAAAAAGTTCACTTTAGTCCTAGCTTTCGCAAAAACTGTTCAAGTAGGTCCTTTTTGGTTACGGCGTTAACTTGACTAACGGCAGAGCTGCCAGGTGTCTAATTTATGATAATGTGGCATTGTTATGTGTTTTAAAAAAATAAATAATTGTGACGTGTAAATTAATATAGTTAGGGTTCAATTAAAAAATGAATTAGGGTTAAATTAGAAATTGAATTAGGGATAATTTTAGGTGGATAATTAAGTAAGAAAATCTGGGAAAAATTGGGGTTTGCGATTCAGATTGAAAAAATTTGGGCGACTTAGGGTTCATACCTTCAATCCATCCTCTTCGTCCATCAAAATATTGCTCGTGATGGCGCAATGCGATTTTTGGGTGTATGCAGGTGCTGATTTGTGATTTGTGGTTGATTTGTTCTTAAACTGTTGTGGTGATTTAGGGCTTTGCGTTTTGATGGACGAAGAGGATGGATTGAAGGTATGAACCCTAAGTCGCCCAGATTTTCCCAATCCGAATTGCAAAGTTTATCCCAAATTTTCCCAGATTTTTTTACTTAATTATCCATCCAAAATTATCCCTAATTCAATTTCTAATTTAACCCTAATTCATTTTTTAATTGAACCCTAAATATATTAATTTACACGTCACAATTATTTATTTTTTTAAAACACATAACAATGCCACATCATCACAGATTAGACACCTGGCAGCTCTGCCGTTAGTCAAGTTAACGCCGTAACTAAAAGGGACCTACTTGAACAGTTTTTGCGAAAGCTAGGACTAAAGTGAACTTTTTAAAAAAGGGAGGACCACTTTGAAACAACCCTCCCAAAGGAGGGACCAAAATAGGTATTAAACCAAAAACAAATAAACCACATTGACGGTTGTACAAAAATTGTAGGTTATTGCAGGTGGGCTACGCACTTCTGATTGATCTGAGAAGAGGAAAATCATCATTGACAGCCATGTGTGTGAAGTTTTATACTCCATCACTTGATTTATGAATAGCTAGTGTCTAATTTTTGTTTTGTAATTTTGAAAAGAATTATAAATAAATTTAATATATTATTTTCTACTATAAGTCAAGTATTCCAACAATAGTTCAACTTGAGCAACAATTTGAGACTGGATATCCTCCAAAACAGCTTGCTTAGAAGTAACTTTTATTAATATCACCAAACACATTTTTATTCCAGGATTCACTAGTTTAAAAACGTTGTTTAACGTCATCTAGAAGACGTCAGTGTTCTGGTAACCCGACATATATGAGTGGACGGTGGCATTATCGTAAATAGCTTGGTAAACTAGACGTCGATTTTAAGCTAAGGCGACGTCTATGATATTGTAGACGTCCCCCACTACCGCAAACTGATGTCTACAAAAGCGGCGTCTTGTGAATTTCTTTTGGTCGTTTCAACCCAAAAACGACTCTGGGTCGTTGCCTAGTTATCGTTTCACCGTTATTTTTCCTCTTGCGGATGAAAATGGAACTAACCAACAACCCAGGTTCGGTTTTGGGTTGAAACGACTCATAAGAAATTCAAAAGACGCAAACTTTTTGGGGGGGGGGGGGAAACTAGCAAAAGGAGATTGTGCTACTAGGCTATCCAAAGACGGGAACAAAACTGCACTAAAACACAACCAATGGATTAGACGTCGGTTATTGCCCAGACCGATGTCTATATAATGTCTTTAAACGTCCAGTTAGTCCTACTCCGACGTTTAGTGACGTCGGACATGGCGTTGACTGACATCACTATAGACGTCAGTTATATTCATGTCCGACGTCCCATTGACGTCATCGAAAATGACGTCGGTTGTTTTGTAGACGTTAAAAGCCCAAAATAATCGACGTTAATCAACGTTTTTCCACTAGTGATTTAAAGGGCCAATTTGACAATTTTCAACTTCTGCTGAAGAATAGACATGGCCAACCCACATACTTATTATCTTAATCTTTCTTAAGTTGTTTTATTTTTATTTTGGCTGTTGTTTGAACATTATATAACCATACATTCATTTTTAAATAAACCATGCATTTTGAGATATAGAATCATTCAATATTAGACAGAAATTGAGAAAAGACAGAATTAGGTAAGTATATACTTAAAATAACTTAAACAAGTAAATAAAAAAGTGTCCATACATTAATTGTGTGCAAAGAGTTTTTTTTTTTTGTTATTAGCGTAAACAAATGCGGTATTCCACATGTGTATTTGTATTTTTGGTTACGATATTTTATTTTATTAAATTAAGATTTAATATTTATATCAATTCATATAAATTAACATTTATTTAAATATTACTTTCTTTATTTGATGTTTGTAAAATATAGTTTAAGTAAAAACAGTAAAACAATATACCATATGAACAAGAACAATATTCAACATCCATTTTTTTTTTCTGTCAAATTGTTTCCTGAAATTTTAGTTTTAGCAACTTGTCCGTATTTTGGCCCGGAATTAATATCCGAATTAGTTAATTTCACAACCATATTTAAAAAAGGTTGAACAATCTATTTTTTTTCATGAAGAATGACATTATTATGGAAGAATCTATTTCAAGAGGTGTCCTTAGATTGATCAAATAAGCCTACATAATATATTGTTGGGTTCTTGGAGCGTTTCGAGAAAACCCAGAAAGGAAACCCAGAGAGAAAAAGAAAAGAGTGAGAGCGGAGCGTGAGAATGAGAAATCTGAATAGTATTGAATGATTCAAAAGTTACAAATGAGGAGCGAGGTTGGTTACTATATATATAACCAACACAAGCACGCAACAGGCAAAACCGGCAAACAAAATGTAACCAACACAAGCGCAAGCGCGCAACCGGTCAAACAAAAACAAAACTCAACAGAACTAATCAAACCGACCGGACCGACCGGTCAACAGAACTCACAAGAAGCTAAGTCTAAATAACAATTCTCCACCTAGACTTGCTTCAAAGGACAAAAAGCAAAACACGGACGGTCAAACAATTAGTGACCGACCGGTAGAAACCCAATCTTGCCTTCGTTTCACCGATCATGCCCCTGTCACTGCTAGCAATCAGGATATCATCCACATAAAGCAGGAGATATAACATTTCACCGTCATGATTCAGAGTGTAAACACAGTCATCATAACTGCACCGCTTGAAGTTCAGCTTTATCAGAAAATCATCAAATTTCCTGTACCACTGCCTTGGACTTTGCTTCAAGCCATAAAGTGACTTCTGCAACAGACACACCCTATCATCCACAGCGAAACCGTCCGGTTGCTTCATATAGATGGTTTCCTCCAAATCGCCATGCAGAAAAGCTGTCCGAACATCCAACTGTTCAAGATGCAGATTGCAATGAGCAACTATTGCCATCAGAACTCTGACCGAACAATGCTTAACCACTAGAGCAAAGATCTCATGATAGTCTACACCTTCAATCTGAGTAAAGCCTTTGGCAACAACCCTAGCTTTGTACCTCGCTTTCTCACCGCCCGGTATAGCTTCCTTTTTCTTGAAAATCCATTTCGAACCTATAACCTTCTTACCCTTCGGCAGATCCACCAATCTCCAGGTGCTATTCTTTTTCAAAGCCTCCAACTCTTCCTCCATAGCACCCTGCCAAAGATGCCGGTCGCTGCTGTCAAGAGCCTCCTTATAACTTATCGGTTCAACCGATCGGTTAAGATCTTCAGCAGCATTCAGGGTGTAGCAGATTAGATCTGCCTCTCCAAACCGTTTGGTTGGCTTAGAGATCCTTCTTTCTCTGTCACGAACAAGCTGATAGTTTCTCAAATCAACACCAGAAGCTTTTCCATGACTTCCCTCGCCAGACATACCATCTGTATCATCACCAAGGTCTGTTCGAAATTCATCCGATCGGTTCTCCTCTATCGTCCGACCGTTTTCAACTTGCCCTTCACCCGTTTGGTTTTCCTCAGTCCCACCGGGCGTGCCAGCTCCATTAGTAGTATGCTCCACCTCCACGAGAATCTTCTTCTCACTTCCAGAGTTTTCAGGGTGCATCGCCATCCTTGTTTCATCAAAAATGACATCCCTACTAATGATTAGTTTTGAAGGTCTAGAATCTAACCTCCATAACCTGTATCCCTTAACACCTTCGGCGTATCCAAGAAAGATACATTTCGCCGCCCGGGAATCTAGCTTATCACCCCTGACATGAGCAAACGCCAAAGAACCAAACAATCTCAAGTGTGAGTAATCAGTCGGGCGTCCACTCCACACTTCCATTGGCGTTTTAAAATTGAGAGCAGAAGACGGACTCCTGTTAATCAAATAGACGGCTGTATTAGCAGCCTCTCTCTAGAAAGCCTTTGACAACCCTGATCCCAACAACATGCACCGAACCATCTCCAGAATGGTTCTATTCATCCGTTCGGCCAATCCATTATGTTGAGGAGTTCCAACGACCGTTCTGTGCCTCCTGATCCCTTTCTCTTTGCAAAACCCATTAAACTCCTCTGAAACGAACTCCAGCCCATTATCGGTTCTTAGGCATTTCAGCCTACACCCCAATTGGTTCTCAATCTGTGTGTGCCACTCTTTGAACTTCTGAAATGTTTCAGACTTATTCTTTAGAACGTAAATCCACACTCTCCTTGAGAAATCATCAATTATACTTAAGAAATACGCTCCTCCACCATGAGTTAAGGTTCTTGCCGGTCCCCACAAGTCAGCATGGACATATTCAAAGGGGCGTTCGGTTGAGTGTTTCCCTTTTCCGAACGGTATCCTGTGTGATTTCCCTAAGACACAATGGTCACAGAAATCCAGCTTCTGCAGTTTGTCTCCCAGAAGCAAGCCTTGCTTTTCCAATTCTTCAAGACCCTTCTCACTGATGTGTCCCATCCTCAAGTGCCAAAGCCGGGTGGTATTCTCGGTCCCACTTGCTACAGAGACATGACCAATGACAGTTGATCCCTCCAGAATGTACAAGCCGTTCTTCCTTCTGCCTTTGGCAACCACAGAATCTCCAGAACACACCCTCATTACTCCATCTTCAACTTTAGTGGTGTAACCTCCAAGATCAAACGCACTAATAGAAATCAAATTTCTCTTTAGTTCGGGCACATACCTTACAGCCTGCAACACCATCTCACGATTGTCAAACATCTTCAGCCTCACCGACCCCACACCTTGCACTCGGCAAGCTTTGTTATTTCCGAGCAGTACATTTCCATGCTCTTTCTCATCAAGATTCTCAAAAAACTCCTTCACCGGGCACATGTGATAGGTGCAGCCGGAATCCATGACCCAGCTCCTTTGAGAATCTTCAGACGAAGCCACCAGCACTCCAGCAGATTCATATCCCTCAGACGCCTCTGCCACATCAGCGGTTTCTTGTGGCCGACCGCCCTTTCCTTTCTTCGGGCAGAACTTCTTGATATGACCCATCTTCTGGCACTTGAAGCAACGCACCTGCTTCGTACAGTCCGGATTCAGCTTCTTCTCTTTTCCAGCCTGCTTCTTCCATTTCCCTTTCACCGAGATCAATCCAGACGCTCCTTCCTCGGTTGCCTTCGAATCTTGAAGTTTTTGGAACTCCTTGGTTCGAATTGACGTCACAACCTCCTCTAACGTGATCACTTGATCTTTCCCGTAGAGTAACGCATCCCTGAAATGCTCGAAGGTTCTTGGAAGCGCATTCAATAGGATGACAGCTTTATCTTCATCCTCCAACTTCACTTTAATATTCTCCAGATCATCAACTATCTTGCTGAATTCTCCAATTTGCTCCTCTATCGTTCTTGATTCTGACATCTTGAACGCAAAGAGTTGCTGCTTCAGGCACAGCCTATGAGCCAACGATCTCGTCATGTACAGAGACTCCAGCTTTGCCCAGATTTCAGCGGCAGTCTTCTCCTTCGCAACCTCCCTCAGTACCTTATCACCAAGGCACAAGATGATTGCACTCCTTGCCTTATCTCCCATCTTCTTCTTCTCTTCTTGAGTCATGGCATCACTCATCTTCGACTCACCCTTCAACGCTTCATCACATCCCTGCTGTATCAAGATGGCCTCCATCTTGATCTTCCACAGCCCGAAATCATTAGAGCCATTGAACTTCTCCACGTCGAACTTGGTTGCCATTGTTTCTTGGGAATTCTTGAATCCTTGCCCCACGGTGGGCGCCAATTGTTGGGTTCTTGGAGCGTTTCGAGAAAACCCAGAAAGGAAACCCAGAGAGAAAAAGAAAAGAGCGAGAGCGGAGCGTGAGAATGAGAAATCTGAATAGTATTGAATGATTCAAAAGTTACAAATGAGGAGCGGGGTTGGTTACTATATATATAACCAACACAAGCACGCAACAGGCAAAACCGGCAAACAAAATGTAACCAACACAAGCGCAAGCGCGCAACCGGTCAAAACAAAACAAAACTCAACAGAACTAATCAAACCGACCGGACCGACCGGTCAACAGAACTCACAAGAAGCTAAGTCTAAATAACATATATGTTGACCTTAACCCACATGAATTAGGATAAAAAATCCCACGGGCCAAAAAAAAAAATATTTTATTAAAAAAGTTTAGAGGGTTTCACCATACACCTCCAAGAATTTCTAATATATATATTCCAAGCATTTCACTCAGCATCTTTTTTTTTTCTATCACCAAACATGTATTGTTGCATCCTATGCATAAATATTAAATTCTTAAATTTTAACAGAGCATACATGACTTATATAAGTCATCCAACATCAATTCTGGACACTTTCTCCATACGTACACCAACTTCCATAACATATTTAACCATTAAACTATAATCAGAATCTAAATCTGGACACTTTCTTCATACTTACACCAACTTTTCCCCATCATTTTCTTTTTGTTTTTGTTCTTGGAGAATATACTGAAGAGACCTTTTCCTGATTTCTTTTTTGACTTGGGACTTTCTTTAACTACCACAACAAAAGCAACACCATGATGTTCAACAGTCACGATGCATCTTTGGTCTTTTGTCTAACATTGGTGGATTGTAATCGTACAATGCCTACTTATTTAACACAATTCTCATTGGTGGATTGTAATCGTACAATGCCTACTTATTTAACACAATTCTCATATCAACATATAGTGGACCTTGAATCCCATCAAGCATTAGTGCAAAATTGACTTTCAAACTCGCAAAATACGCTTCAGTATATGCAAAACTGAAACTTTATCAAAAAGCAGTGTCACTTTTGTAATTTCGGAGAACTTATATGCCTCGGTTCACTGACTCGGTTGTACGTGGAACCAAGGCGTATCAGGTGAATTTTTTTTAACAAATTTTTTAGTCAACATATTAGGCATCGGGTGCTGGCATAACCGAGGTGTATAAGCGTTTTATGCTTGGGTTATTGTTGGAACCGAGGTGTATAAGTGTTCTACCAGGACAATACCCCCTAACTTTCATTCTGTCTTCCTTGTTCAGAATGGCAAAACACCTTCTTCTCCCATTATGGCCTTCAATAGCAAAACCATTTTCTTCTTCTTCCTCGCATTTTTAGGGTTTTTCGTCGGGTAAGAAGCATTTTTCCTCGCCATTCATTGCTGTCACCGATCTTATTCTTCTTCTTCGTCGCGCGTTGTTCATTGCGGCCACCACGGGTTGCTGTTGTCGCACCTTGTGTGTCCCGCCACTACCGCCACCTACGCGTCGTTCATTGTCACCACCATGCATTGTCGTTGTCGCTTGATTGTCGCCTCCTGCGCACGGTTCATTGCCGCCACCGTCGTTTGTCGCCTCCACTGCCCGGTCACGCTCTCAGGTTCTTCTTTACATCAATGAAGATGCTTATTACATCAATGATAATCTTTAACATTCTTATGATTAAAGAGACTAACATTCAAATTTCATCAAACATGCCCCCAATGATCAGTTATTTTCTAGAATTTCAAAATAAAAATGTGTTTTAGTAGTAAAATCCTTTATCCTTGATATGGATATAGATAGAAAAATGATGAGAAACACTTGAGCCATGTGGGAAGGTACTGTGAAAAGAGAAGAAAGGACACAGTGAGAAAATGAGAACTGTGATGTGAATCACACATGGCAATGACTAATAGACACAGACACTCTTCTCTGCTTCTATTTTGATTCACTATGTATTGATAGTGTTTCTCTTGCGTCTGAAAAGCTTTGTCGAATTTGGTATTACCTTCTTTCTCTTCTTGATGCTAAAAGGACTGATAAGCCGAACTGCAGGAGAAACATTCTTCTGTTAGGTATTTATGAATAAGACTTTTTCCTCTTAGTAATAAGAAATTGAGAAATTAAAAGATTCAGCGTATAAATCCCTTTATTTTGGAAAGATGTGTCTGCCAAGACATAGTGTTATTATGTATCACTTTGTTCTTATCTCCTCCATTCAATTCACCTCATTTCCACCGATGAAGCTCTTAACACGTGTCATGAAAATACCACACAAAATGTGTTAGTTGCTAATTCTCCATTTCTGATGACTCATGCTAAGCATATTCCTTTCTTCCATTTCTGAATTCAAGGTTGAATTAATGGAATAGGTAGTTTCTGCATAGAATCACATCTAACTTGAATCTGGTTGATTGTGAATTTCCATTTGTCTTTGCTGGACTTTGGTGTGACCTATTTGTGCATATTACTCTAGGAAAGTTGCAAGAAAAGAACCCTTGCAGATTGTAGTGAAGATTAGTGAGCTGAACCCGTAAAAATAAGCAGCAACAACAACCCTTCCTTTTTGAGTCCTTGCATTTGAAACAACAGTTTGCTGGAAAACAGCCCATGAGTGCATGCGTTGATGGCTAGGAAATTAAGGGAATTTGGATTTATGAGCATTGGATAACTAGTGCAGCAGATTGCAAATTTAAAGGAACGTGGATCTTTTCTCCACATCCATTGTGCAAAGCCGAGAGAAAAGGGAGGATTCTTTTGAACAAATTTTTCCTAATTGATATCTGTGTCAACAAGGTGCACCTACTGAGTTATGAATTATGGCTATCAGGGAGTCTGTTGCGTAATCCATAGTTACATTTATGATAATCTCTCCCATATATTGTTTTTCTCTTTCTGTGCTCTCAAACATGTGGAATGTTTGCTTAAAAAAAAGAAAGACATACTGCCTCGGTTTAGAGGGAACCGAGGCATAAAATCCCGTGGAAAAAAGAATAAAAAAATCAAAAATCTACTTCATCGGTTCCCTTTGAACCGAGGTGAAATCCTTCACTTTTTTGCCTCGATTCACAATCGAGGCATAAAGTTGTGGACTTTTTGCTTCGCTTGTATATGTTTCGGTTCAAGAACCGTTGCCTATGGGCGAAAATAACTGGTGTCGTTTCCCCTGACTGTACTAGTGAAGCCCTTTCATGTTGATCTATAATGAAAGCAATATTGAAGAGAAACCGTTCAAAATCAGCTAGTGAGATGAAATTGGCACATACTTGTGAAATTAGTTTTTAGAAGAATGATCTTACATCAAAGAACACAGTGTTACGATTGACTTATCTATCTTGGAGCTCAATACCATAAAATCTTTGTGGAAATTGAACATACCATAACTTCTTCCCAAGGTTGGGGTCCATTAAAAAGCATAAAGACTCTCTTACTGCCTTGCTATTATTGACATAGTGATCACAAACCAAATTCAACATGAATGATGCATTCGTAAGCAAAACAAAAACATAAATCTTTGGAGGATACACAATAGAAGAAGAGTTAAAAATCAATTTCTAATATTCCGGTCTATTAGAACTAAACAATACAATATCAAGTTTTTGTTTTTACCAAAATGTTCATGGCACTAGTCTTCTTGTGGTGTGGATATCCAAGTCGTTTTTCACAAGATTTTAGACATTCTATTGTGTTTTCATAAACTTTATATAAAGTTAAATATGTAAAAAAAAAGAGTTAATTGTAAGAGAGTAGAAAATCATGTCTTAAAATTGATAGTGCGTTTTAAATAATGAGACTTGATTAATTTAATATTAAAAGTTTAAAGTATAAATAAAAGTTTTATAAACGAGTTTTAGTATCCTAAATCTCCTCATCTCTTTAAAAACCTCTTTCTTTAGGGTTTTCCTTCTCTCTAAGCTTTCTCACAATTTATTCATCTATTTGAAGATCGGAAACCACCAGAGTAATCCTTGAGATAAGATCTTCAACTCTATCTGATTAGTTTCTTCAAAAGAGTAAGTTTTTTATGCTTTTTTCCTTAGTCTACGTGTCTTTCTATGCATGCAAAGGGCAAGCAGGCGCTTTGCCACATGTTTGGCCGGCACTCAGCGCCCCTCAGGGGGCAAGCGGGCACTGGTACGTGAACATCACCCCTAAAGGCCCCTGAAAGGGGAAAGCAAGCTTCTCGCGTGACCAATGGGCGCTGAGGGCCCCAGAAAGGGCAACCAGGCGCCAAACGCCTTCTTCAACCTTCTTCTTTGGTGCTTTTGTTGTCCCTCTTGAGTTCCGACTCCTTGATACTTTTGCTCCTCTTCCAAAACATACCCATAACCTACAAAATTAAGAAATTTTAGTGATAAAAACATAAAGTATAATTTCAATTTACTTATTCGAAAAATTAAAACCAAAAACAAAAGATTAAGCAAGTTTCTAAGTCAAATAGAGTTGATTTAATATTCAAATTGAATCACAAATAACAATAAATTTAACCGTTATCAGCATCCTATTTTTCAAAGGTTGATTTCAAGGCAGGGTATCATTAGATAAGAATGAAGAGTGAAGATATTCCAAAAAACTGCCTTATAGACACATCAAGGGCATTATGAATTTCTTATGATGCCTTTTGGGCTGACAAATGCTCCAGCCACATTTCAAGACATGATGAATTCAGTATTAAGACTTTTATTGAGTAGATTTGTGTTAGTATTTTTTGACGATATACTTGCCTATAGCAAGACATGGGAGAAGCACTTACAACACCTAATGCAAGTCTTGAATGTGCTGGCTGAACATAAACATTTTGCCAATAAAAAGAAATGTGATTTGGAAGAAGACAAGTGAGATATTTGGGGCATAAGATATCGGCAGCAAGGGTGGAGATGGATAGAGAAAAGATTGCAGTTGTTTTGGAATGGCCAGAGCCTAGAAACATCAAGGAGTTGAGAGGATTCTTTGGGCTGATTGGGTATCATAGAAGTATTATAGAAGGTTTAGTAGAGACTATGGGAGGATATGTTAGGAGCTGGAAAGTATATGAGAGGAAAAGATATAAGAGGGACCGAACGGTAGAGGGACCGAACGGTTCAAGCGGGAACCGAACAGTAGAAGCTGGAACCTAACAGTACAAGCGGGAACCGGACGGTAGAGCGGACGGTAGAGGCAGGAAACTAGGGTACCGGACGGTAGAAGCGGGAATCTAATTACAGTAACAAAAGAGATATTCCGAGAGAAGATATTCAGCTAAGCATAATTAGAGTAACTAGATCATATCGTAATATATTATTCGGTAGATCTTAATATATTATTCAGTATAAGTTAAATATAGTAAATAGGATTATTTTCTAATATTCAGTACATTTTTGGAGGGGATTAATTAGTATAAATAAAGGGGGAAGCCTAGGGTTAAAGGCATGCCTTGGATTTGTGAGTTTTGTAAGAGAGGTTATGCTCTCAGGTAACTGACGGAGGTTATGCTCTCAGGTAACTGACGGAGGTTATGCTCCCAGTTATTGGTTATTTTCTTTGATTCAGTATTTTCCATTCAATAAAAGAGGTTTTGTTCATTTATTTTCCATTGTTATTTTCCTGTGAGAGAGTGTGAGGAAAGCACTCTAGTTACGTTCCATTCTCGGATACGTAACAATTGGTCCGACCTGCCGGATCGAAGGGAGGAGCGAACGGCCAGCGGGTACTGATTGATGGAAATAGTAGAGACCATGGAGGGAAGAATGACTATGGTCGAAGGGAAATTAAAAGAAGTGGAGGCAACAGTGCAAAGTGGGTTCCAAGAATTGATGAAGATGATTGAAGGATTAAACCGACAGCGAGAGGGACACGCGGAACAGAGCCAATCCTCGGTTCAAGGCTCATTGAAGGATAACATGAGCGAGAAGGATGATGGAGCGAACGATGGGGAGAGGAACGAACCGAACGGTAACGTCGTAGGAGGACCGAACGGTGTCGAAGGAGGAGGTCCGAACGGAAAGAGTAGCAATGGCCCGGACGGTGTAGGACGACCGGAGGAACAATCAAATTGGAGGAAGAGGGTAGAGTTACCCGTTTTTGAAGGCTTTGATCCATTAAATTGGATCAATAGGGCGGAAAAATTCTTTGAGTTGCAAGGGGTAATGGAGGAAGAGAAATTACGACTTGCCTACATCTGTATGGAAGGCAGTGCGGGGTTTTGGTTCAGGTTTTGGAGGGAGCAGACGGGAAACCGAACGTGGACAGGGCTAAAGGAGGCAATGGTATTACGATTCGAAGGAAGGAGCCAGGGCCCAATCTACGAAAGATTGGCAGCTATTAAACAATCCGGATCAGTGGAAGACTACGTTCAAGAATTCGAAATCTTGGTGGGACAGACCAAAGGGATTGCCAAGGAACCACTAATGTGGTATTTCATGGCCGGGTTGAGGAATGAAATTCGGAATCAAGTCCGACTCCTTGATCCACAGGAGCTAATGATAGCCATAAGGATGGCAAGGGATGTGGAGGAAATCCAAGGCGGTATGAAGACGAGCAGTGGGAGTACGAGCATAACACAATCCTGGGGCAGACCGAACGGAACAGGAACACGAATAGAAAGCAGCCGTTCCAGTCAAACCCGTATGGGAATTGCAACAGGGAACCGAACGGGGCCCACGGAGAATGGGGGGACTGGAGGAAAAGAAGGAGCGCCCAGGAACGACCGAACCACCAGCAACAGGGAAAGAAACGTACGGAATTTGCCGCACGCGGAATATCTGAAAAGAAGGGAAGAAGGGAGATGCTTCAAGTGTGGGGGACCATTCGGTCCAGGCCACCAATGCCCCGAACGCAGTATGCGGATGACCATATTAGCCGAAGATGAGGAAGACGAGGACGAAGAGGAAGGGGCGACCGAACTCGACCATATACAAATGGAGTTGTCAGCCTTCTCAGCTGGGGGCCTAACCCAACCCCGAACGATGAAGTTACATGGACAGATAGGAGGAAAATAGGTGTTGATCTTGATTGATAGTGGTGCTAGCCACAATTTCATAAGCAACGAATTGGTGAGGGCGCTAGGGCTAGCCGTAGAAGACACTCCTCCTTATTCGGTGAGTTTAGGAGACGGACAGAAGAAGAAGACTCGAGGACGTTGTGAAGGGGTGACCATAGAGGTGGGGAAAACGAACATTACCGAACGGTTCCATTTGTTCGAACTGGGAGGGGTTGATGTGATATTAGGAGTGGAATGGCTCGCCAAGCTGGGAGAAGTAACGTTGAACTGGAGGGATTTGACAATGGTGTTTGGGCACGAAGGAAAGAAGACGACCATAAAAGGAGACCCCACTTTAGATCGGAGAGTGGTTGAACCAGAAACGTTGTTCAAAATGAAGGAAGTGGAAGCATGGATGATAGTATGGGAGCTCAGGTGGACAAAGAAGAGTGAGGAAGAAAAACCGTTCGGTCATAAGCTGACCGAGAAGTAGAAACAGGCCATGGATAAGATCCTAAAACAGTACGAAGGGGTTTTGAAGAAATCAGAGGGTTGCCACCGGACAGAGGCATGGTTCATCAAATACCATTGAAAGAAGGGACGGATCCCGTGAATGTAAGGCCATACCGTTATCCACATATGATGAAAGGCGAAATAGAAAAACAGGTGTCTGAGATGTTGAAGACCGGAGTCATAAGGCCAAGCACGAGTCCATACTCTAGTCCTGTGATACTAGTAAAGAAGAAGGATGGTAGTTGGAGATTCTGTGTAGATTATAGAGCCCTTAACCGAGCAACAGTACCTGATAAGTTTCCTATCCCACTGATAGAAGAACTGTTGGATGAATTAAAAGGGGCCAAGTATTTTTCAAAGGTGGATTTGAAGTCAGGGTACCACCAGATTCGGATGGGAGAAAGAGACATAGAAAAGACGGCCTTTCGGACACACCAGGGTCATTATGAGTTCATGGTGATGCCGTTCGGACTCACCAACGCACCAGCCACATTCCAGAGTGCAATGAACAATCTGATGCAGTCTTACCTGAGGAAATTCGTACTCGTATTTTTTGATGATATTCTGGTCTATAGCAGGTCATGGGAGGAACACTTGGGGCATGTCGCGCTGGTACTGAGAAGACTCAAGGAGAACCACTGGGTGGCCAATAGGAAGAAGTGTGAGTTTGGCAAGGTCCAAATAGGATACTTGGATCATCAGATATCGGAGAAGGGAGTTGAGATGGACCCAGACAAAGTAAGAGCTGTGATGGATTGGGAGAAGCCCAAGACGGTGAAGGCTTTGAGAGGGTTCCTGGGTCTGACAGGTTACTATAAGCGGTTTGTAAAGGACTATGGGAAAATTGCCAAACCACTGACCGACCTTCTAAAGAAAGGGCAATTCACGTGGACGAAACAGGCGGAGGAAGCCATGGCTAGTTTAAAGAAGGCCGTCACCACTGCCCCAGTACTGGTTCTGCCTGACTTTAACCAACCCTTCCATATCGAGTGCGATGCTTCCGGGAGAGGAATAGGGGCGGTTCTCACACAAGGAAAGAGACCCATTGCTTTTTTCAGCAAGGCATTGTCGGAGAGATCACTGAGTAAGTCGATTTATGAGAAAGAACTGATGGCATTGGTCCTAGCCATACAACACTGGCGACATTATCTGTTAGGACAAAAGTTTGTGGTTCACACGGATCAGAGAAGCCTGAGATACCTTTTGGAGCAACGCATCACCACCCAGAATCAGCAGAATTGGAATGCGAAACTCCTAGGGTATGATTTTGAGATTGTTTATAAGACAGGAATCACCAATAGGGTAGCAGACGCCCTATCTCGAAAGGAAGACGAAGACACGGAGGAGACAAGGGAATTGGGAATGGTGGCCCGACCGTTCTGGCAAGACTTTGGGGAAATCCTAGAGGAAGTTGAGAAGGATGAGGTGCTAAAAAAAGTGATAGAAGACCTGAGAAAGGACCCCAACTCACATCCCTCGTTTACTATGGAGAACGATCGACTACACTATAAGGGGAGGCTTGTGATTTCAGCGCACTCAACCTGGGTGCCTAAGCTGATAGCAGAGTTTCACACAACTAAGACCGGAGGGCATTCAGGGGTTTATAGGACGTATCGCAAGGTAGCACAATCACTTTATTGGATCGGGATGAAGAAAGCAGTGACCGACTTCGTAGCAAGCTGCCTGGTATGCCAACAACATAAATATCTGTCATCATCTCCACAAGGGTTGTTGCAGCCTTTGCCCATACCGAACGCCATTTGGGAAGAAATAAGTATGGATTTTATAGTGAAGTTGCCTAAATCCCACGGGTATGACGCTGTTTTGGTAGTAGTGGACCGACTCAGTAAATATGGCCATTTCATACCACTGAAACACCCCTATTCTGCTCGTACCATAGCTGAAGTATTTGTGAAAGAGGTTGTCCGACTGCATGGGGTACCAATATCTATTGTCAGCGACCGGGATCCACTGTTTCTGAGTATTTTTTGGAAGGAGCTTTTTACACTGCAGGGTACTCAGCTGAAAATGAGCACAACCTATCATCCTGAATCAGATGGGCAGACTGAGGTCGTAAACAGAGTGTTGGAGGGTTATCTGAGGTGCTTCTGCTCAGAACAACCAAAGGGATGGAGTGTCGTCCTACCCTGGGCAGAATATTGGTACAATACCAGCTACCAAGAGGCAGCAAGATGCACACCGTTTGAAGCAGTGTATGGACGGTCCCCCCTTCTCTGCATAGGTTTATACCGGGGGAGACCCTAGTGGAAGCAGTAGGCCAGGAGTTGCAGACAAGGGATGAAGCACTAAAACAGCTGAAGTTTCATCTAGCAAGGGCCCAGGAACTAATGGTGAAACAGGCCGATAAAAGAAGGAGACCGACAGATGTGGAAGTGGGTGATTGGGTGTACCTAAAGATCAGACCGCACAAGCAGTCATCAATGCCGTCCAGATTGCATCCTAAACTAGCCGCACGGTATTTTGGACCGTACCAGGTCATACAGAAGATTGGGGAAGTGGCCTTTAAGCTTCAACTACCAGAGACCGCACGGATACATCCAGTTTTCCATGTATCTCAATTGAAGAAGGCAGTGGGGGAAAGAAGTGTGGAGAAGGAGTTACCGGGAGATTTGCAAATGGAGGGACCCTCCTTTTGGCCGATCAGAATTTTGGATAGAAGACAGATACAACAAGGGGAGGACGTGGTACACCAAGTGTTAATAGAGTGGCAAGAGGGAGGGACGGACGGTGCAACCTGGGAAGACGCCCTGACTATTAGAGATCAATATCCAGACTTCAACCTTGAGGACAAGGTTGATCATCAGGCGGTGGGTAATGTTAGGGGCTGGAAAGTATATGAGAGGAAAAGATATAAGAGGGACCGAACGGTAGAGGGACCGAACGGTTCAAGCGGGAACCGAACGGTAGAAGCTGGAACCTAACAGTACAAGCGGGAACCGTACGGTAGAGCGGACGGTAGAGGCGGGAAACTAGGGTACCGGACGGTAGAAGCGGGAATCTAATTACAGTAACAAAAGAGATATTCCGAGAGAAGATATTCAGCTAAGCATAATTAGAGTAACTAGATCATATCGTAATATATTATTCGGTAGATCTTAATATATTATTCAGTATAAGTTAAATATAGTAAATAGGATTATTTTCTAATATTCAGTACATTTTTGGAGGGGATTAATTAGTATAAATAAAGGGGGAAGCCTAGGGTTAAAGGCATGCCTTGGATTTGTGAGTTTTGTAAGAGAGGTTATGCTCTCAGGTAACTGACGGAGGTTATGCTCCCAGTTATTGGTTGTTTTCTTTGATTCAGTATTTTCCATTCAATAAAAGAGGTTTTGTTCATTTATTTTCCATTGTTATTTTCCTGTGAGATAGTGTGAGGAAAGCACTCTAGTTACGTTCCATTCTCGGATACGTAACAGGATAGCTAGACCCCTTACTGGAAGGGGATGCTTAAATGGTCTACAATAGCTATTGGAATGTATGTGGCATTTTTCATGTTAACCTAAGTTCATTATTAACTTTAATTGTTATCTGCAGGTAACTGCATCATTGTGAAAAAACATGCAAACTTAGTTACCTGATGTTTGGAGTTATGGTTCTGATTCTAGCTATACTTGTTCCTTAAGTGGGTGGAGGAGTTGCAAGAACCTTTTTCATTTTTTTTGTTTGCTTTAGAGATTTTGAATATAGAAATGAAATTGAATGTTTTGATCAATGTAGGCTGAGAAGACACGAGTGTTTGAGACACTTGTTTTTTTCTAGAATAAGCACATTTCTTCAATCCTTGTTTGGAACTCGACTTCCAATTTTTCATTTTTTTTGTTTGCTTTAGAGATTTTGAATACAGAAATGAAATTGAATGTTTTGGTCAATGTAGGCTGAGAAGACACGAGTGTTTCACACACTTGTTTGTTTCTGGAATAAGCACATTTCTTCAATCTTGTTTGGAACTCGACTTCCAATTATAGTTACTGTTTCATACACTTACATAGTACGTATAACATCTATTATCCATGCCAAAAGATACAATTCATACATAAATTTTTATGAGGTATATGAGACTATCTTTTCTTATTATATTTTCTTTGTTGTTGTTAGTGATTTTTTGACTTAATGCATGATTTTTTTAGAGTTTTATTCTAGAGTTTTAGTTACATGAGAATAGGAATTTAAGGTCTTTTACAACTTTTGTGTTGTTGTGTGTGTGTGAAAGAAGGCATGTGTTCGGATTCTTGTTGTAATGTTGACATCTTGCTATCTTACTGGTGTGCGACACTAGTTCTTGCCTACATTTCTACATTGTTTGGATGAATGTGTATGTTGCTTGTAACCCCTGAAAGTGACCTGCTTAATAATATCTCATGTTGCTGCAGATTCTCATTCATTTTTACTTTGTCATGACTAATAATTTTTTTTAATGGAACTCGTACCATTGAATCAGGTTTGTGCATGAGGATGTGAAACCAGAAAACTTTATGCTTGGCCAGCTCGTATCTGCTAATGATACGAAGCTATATCTTTTTCAGCTTGGATCTGTTAAAATGCAATTCAGCTCGTCTTTGTTTCTCTGTTTACATACATGCAACAACTACCTTATTCAGCTTAGTTTTATGTTATATGTGATTCAATATTACCCCTTGTAGTCTGAAAAAAGATGATGCTAGATAGAGAATTGTTACGAAGTTGTTAAATTGCTAATGTTGATTGTGCACATTGATCAAATTCTTTAAGTATTTTGATTATTAGATGGGATTTGATTCTCTCTTTCTGATAGGACTCTTCCCGTGAGAGCCTAAAGCTTACAGTTAGGCTTGGATTCTCTCTATAATTTTTTTATATAAAGCTATAAAGTTAAATACGGATTTTTCTGTATGTAAATTATATATAAATATTACATATAGATTTTTCCGTATATAATTATATACGGATATTATATACGAATTTTTTCGTATATATTATATACGGATTATCCGTATGTAATTTATATATGGATTATCCTTATATAACTTATATATGGATTATCCGTATGTAAATTATATACGGATATATCCGTATATAACCTTATCTACACCCCTATTATATACGGATTTTTTGCCATATGTAATCCGTATATAACACCACTTTATATACGGATTTTGGAGGTTATATACGGATTTTGGTCGTATGTAACAACGATTTTTCTTATAGTGTAGGAATAGTGGCTATGCAAAATCTTAAAGAAGCTGTGACTACAACTTTAGTACTGGTTCTACCTGATTTTAATCAAACCTTCTGTGTAGAGTGTGATGCCTCGAGTACAGGAGTTGAGGCAGTTCTCTCACAAAAAAACAAACCCATAGCCTTCTTTAGTAAGGCGTTATTTGAGTCCTCTCTGACCAAGTCCATCTATGAGAAGGAATTGATGGCGCTTGAGCTTGCTATACAACGTTTGAGGCCATACTTATTGGGTGAAAATTTTATTGTCTTTACAGATCAAAAGAGCTTACGTTATTTACTGGAACAATATATTACCACTCAAAGCCAACAAAATTGGATAGCTCAGCTCCTTGGGTATGAATTTGAAATCAAATACAGGACAGGTGCATCCAATCATGTGGCTGATGGGTTATCCAGAAAAAGGGGCAGAAGGGGAGGAAGCAGACAAGGTGTTACAGATGATATCCAAACCATACTGGTCTGATTTTCAAGAAATCATGGAGGCGGTGGAGAAGGATAAAAGTTTAAAGAAGGTGCTGGAGCAAATAAGGGCAAATCCTAATTCCCATCCAGCATACACCTTGGAGAATGGAAGATTACATTACAAGGGGAGACTTGTCTTGTTTGGAAAATCTATTTGGATACCTAGATTGTTGGCTAAATTCCACATTAGTGTCACAGGAAGATATTCCAGGGTTTATAGAACCTATAAGAGGGTGGCACAATCTCTGCATTGGATTGGAATGAAGAAGATAGTTACAGATTTTGTGGTTACATGTGTAGTATGTCAAAACCACAAATACTTGGTAGGCTCTCCCCAAGGATTGTTGTAGCATTTACCTATACCGAAAGCAATATGGGAGGAGATTAGCATGGATTTTATAGTAAAATTACCTAAATCTCATGGGGTTGACATTGTATTAGTGGTGGTGGACAGACTCAGCAAATACGGGCATTTTATCCCAATCCTTATACAGCCAAATCAATAGCTAAAGTGTTTGTGAAGGAAGTGATTAGACTCCATGGGATACCTATGACTATTGTTAGTGATCGAGTGATGAGTGCATATTTATGCCCACATTTATGTCTTAAAATTGAAATTTTTGATGAGATATTTGTGCTTAAATGATTTATTTAAAGTGAATTTGTGACAATTGGATTTATTAGGTTTGGGAATTAAAGATGCTTAAAATGTGATTTTTAGTTGCATAAATTATTTTGGATGTTCTAATGTTTATTTATGCAGCTGAAGTTAAAATTTTATTCATTTAAAACATGAAATTGAATGGTCAAAGATGGTCCAATCTGGTCAACTCAGGACTCTTATGCAATTTTGAAAAGAAAGTGATGGCTAAACTCCAATTAGAGGAAAATTTTGGACTTATGTGTAAATAAAATAAAAAGGGTTGAAATGTAATTTTGGGCAAGTTTAAATCTGTTAGATATTTTAGAAGATATTTTGAAGAAAATATATCTTAAGATATTTTACTTGATATTGTTAAATAATTATCTTATTTAACTATATCAATAAATATCAAAAGATAATATTTGCCAAATCTTTTTGATTTAGGAAAGATATTATCAAATATTCTCAAAAACTGATTAAATCTGTTGAATATTTGAAAGATATTAGATATAAGATAAAAGATTTTATCAACAGAAGATTCAAAGTCCAAGCCCAATCAAGCCCTATATAAAGAGATCCAGGGGAGGCTGAAAAGAGGGAGCTTTATTCATTCATTCACCACTCCTCTCACTTTTCTTTCATTATGTGTTTCACTCCATTCATGGAGAGCTAAGCTCCTAGGGTTATTCTGATGTAATTTCATTATGGATTCTGAGGTTAAGTGAATTAATGCAATTGTTTATTTTGATTATTGATTTAAGTTATTCTCTCTCTATGTCTTTCATCTCTCTATCATATTAAAAGCAAAGATTTTTGCATTATAATGTGTTTGAATCTACATGCATATTAATTATATGAGTTCTAGGATTTCTAGGTTTAATTGAGAATATACTTTGATTGAATTTAGGAACTTTCATATGATTCAATGGTTTTTACTATCAATTGAGAATGTAATTTGGTTGGTAGTAATAATTTCAACTATAATCAATTGAGAATTTACTTTGATTGATTAGCTTTTAATTTGGTTAGGAGATTTAAGAATGGACATGATTAAACACAATAAATTTGATTGAGAATGTACTTTGGTTGAATTTGTTGTGAATAATCTAAAAAGGTCTTGCATTTGATTGAGAATGTACTTTGATTAACTGCATGATCGCCCTTAAATTAATTAAGAATGTACTTTAATTAATTTGAAACTTAAGCAATAATCAATTGAACAATGATCTGTGAGTAACCGATGATGAATCTATTTTGGAAAAGTAGTGGAATTAGCCCGTTTCTTCATAATTGTTTTTAAGTTTCCTCTTTGTTCTACAACATTCTTTAAACACTCTCACTTTTACTCATAAGCATTGCATAGCATTCCTAAGAGTCAGATATTCGAAAGCAATTCCGTGTTTGTTGGGAGACGACTTAGGGTTACTTTAGCCCTATCTACTTTCTTGAATACTGAAGTTGCCTTGAAAAGTAGTATTAATTTGATAGCTTCAACGACAGCTTATCAAGATTACACGTTCTTGAGTGTGTTTTGGAAGGAGATTTTCCTCCTGCAAGTAACATAGCTAAGAATGAGCACGACTTATCATCCAGAGATGAATGGGTAGACTGAAGTTTTGAATAGGGTGTTAAGATCTTACTTGTGTTGCTTTAGTTCCGAACAACCCAAGATTTGAAGTCTAGTGTTTCCTTGGGCGGACTATTGGTACAACAACAGTTACCAAGGAGCATCCGAATGCACATCCTTTGAAAATGTGTATGGAAGACTGCTTCCCACTCTAACACATTTCATACCTGGAGAAATAGTGGTGGAAGCAGTTGCACAAGACTTACAAACCCGTGATGAGGCTTTGACGCAACTGAGATATCATCTGGCCAAGGCTCAAGTCTAGATGACACACTATGTCAACAGGAAGAGGATGGAGGCCAACCCGCGAAGGGGATTGGGTATTCCTTAAAATTAGGCATCATAGAGAGGCATTCATGCCCACAATGTTACACCCAAAGCTTTCGGCAAGGTATTATGGACCATTATTGGTGGAGAAACAACTAGGACCTATTGCTTTTCGCTTATAGTTACCAGAAACAACAAGAATACACCTTGTATTCCATGTTTCCCAATTGGAGATCATCCGGTGGAAGGAACTCTACCAACTAAACTACAGGATGGCAAACCCATGTACACCCCTTTGAAAATGTTACACCGCATGAACCAGCAGCAACAAGGTGAGGAGATACCCCAAGTTTTAATACAATGGCAAGAGGGTGGTTTGGATGGTGCTACTTGGGAAAAGGAACATTACATCTGATAGCAGTTCCCTGACATCAACCTTGAGGACAAGGTTGATGTTGGAGAGGAGGGAAATGTTAGACAATTAAGAGTATATATGTGGAGGAATAAAAGTGGAGAAAGTTAGAGGCGAGAAGGGAGACTAGTCTGTTAGAGGAAAGAGAGAGTATAAATAAACAAACAGAATAGAGGGAAGGGATATCAAATATTTTGCTTTGGTTTAGACTGGACCTCTTGGCCAGTGGAAGATGGGAGGCTTCCTTGGGGGAGATCTTTACTTGTATTTTCTTTTTACACATTTCAGAGTAAATAAAAATACATATACATACATTTTTAAAAATACATATACATACATTTTCTTTTTTGTTGTTGAGTGTGTGAATGAGAATAAAAGCTACTGTTTGGTTTCCTTGAAAGGAACCTAATAGGGTGTAGCACAAGTCTCTTGTGGCAAGGAACTAGAGAAAATGGAGCATAGAAAAAACACCTGAATGGATTTCGGCAAAGCTTCAAGGTATGAAGTACGCGACAACTATTGGTAAGATATCCAACATATAAATTTGTTAATATGTTCAGGTTCATAAGATCAAGCACCTGCAATCCATTTCAAATATAGTAACTAACTGGATTCATGTCCAAAGAATGATTAAAAGTTTTGCATATTAAAGGCAAAACAACAAAATTTAAGAGATATTAGTCACGAGCTTAATTATATTATGACATGTGACAACTATTATACCCTTTCTAGAATTAATGTTTAAATAATGTAGTTCTTCAAAGTTACATTCAGTTTCCAAAAAATGTTGAAAATGGTTGTTCAACACTTATGTGTCGACTTGAAGCCTAAATTAGTTTAGCTTATGACAATCGTAAAAGTTGATCTTTAAAACGATGAGAAAAACATTAAAAAGAACTGCACAGAGCAGAAACTGTTCTTGTGCATTTACCTCACTATGCAAGCGATGAGTTGCAAATTTGGCGTCTACAACTCTTAAGAGAAGGTAGAGCTTCTTAACATTTGGTTGGACACTCAATATCTTCTCCAATAAAACTGCGACACACATTGACAGTATATCATGCAAATACTGCATGTAACATACAACAATGGTACCCTTTTGAATAAAAAAGTGAAAAAAAGGTTGCAGAAACACGAAAAGGGAGAGTTAGCACCATGACATACCTTTAGCAAGAAAACCAGTGGCTCCCACTACAAGAAATGTTGGATTTTTCGGCGGATATTTACCGAAGGATTTGTTTCCGCCGGTATTATTGTTTTACCGAAGGAAATTCCGACGGACCATTGGCTTGAACATTAGCGAAGGATTTCGCCTACCGGTAAAGGCAACGTTATGATGAGCGGTCATTAGCGAAGGATTATGGGCGCCGGTAAAGGGTCAGGAAATTAACTTTAACATTTACGAGATTCATTTTCCCTCTTCAACAGAACCCATAGTTAGAATGTTTTCCCTCTTCTCCGCAACCCTAGTGTGAGTGCACATCTCTTCCTTCACAGTCTGAGTGCTTCTTTGTTGAGTGCGTTTGAGCTATTAGAGTCGTTCCTGCTGCTGTGGATCGTGGTCCATTCCGCCCTCGTTCCCGGCCAGTGATAAGTATTATCGTTCATTAGTGGGTTCTTCTGTGAGTGTGTTCTTCGGGGCAAATGTCGTTGTTTTGGTGGCACTTGTAGGTGTGTCGTTCTCCCAATAATGTGTGTGTGTGCTGACTGTAGTGGTGTATTGCATTTTACAGGTTATTGTAGGGTCATTGACAAAGGCCTTGGTTGTTGGTGCAGGGTGTTGGTTGAGGGACAAAGGTGGAGGGTCTGTGGTCTTTTTTTGTTGGTTGTCGTGGCAAGTTATCCAGAGGGTAACACCGACAGGTAGGTTTTATGTTTTAAAATTAAATTTTGCATTTCATTTCCCTGATGAGCTATAAAAATTCTCTTGTTGGCATGTAATGCTTGTGAAACCTTGAAATGTCAAGGCGGAGGAGTTGCTAATATCGTCAATGTTTGTCATTAGCCTAGTGATCATTGAGTTGTACCTTATGTTTATGATTGGAACTCAATAACTGGCATGGCTTCAGGGTGGGGATAAGAAGAGTAATGCATAGGTGGTTAGGATGAGTGAGATAGCTGACAGGCCATTGACCTGTGGAGGGGATTATGCCCCTGCGTTCTGTGAACCCATACCATTCTTTCTGTTAATCAAACATAGTATTCATACTCTATGTCTTTGTTTTGTTGGAGTGAGAAACTGTGAGTGAGTTCTTGAGCTGGGTTAAACGTTCAAGAACCCATCAATATCTCTGTTTTTCTTCCTTGATTTGTTATTAGTGTGCTATTCTTTCATTCTTCTTTAACCTGACAACCTTGTGAACCTTTAAAACTGCACGAATGCTTGATTGATGAACATTTGTGTACCATAAACAATGGCAGCACCAAGTTGTCATGCTTCTCGAAGGAGTCTTGTCAACTTTGGTGTGTAAATGGCATCAAATACCAATGAATAATGTTTCAAGGCTCGCTGTTAAAACATTGAAACAACATGTTGGTATTGTCCAGGTTACTGTTTTGAGTGGGATTATATAAAAACCAAACGGTCAGGACTATATAGATGACGTTACCGAAGGATAAATCCTTCGGTAATTACCCAAGTACTATCCTTCGGTAATTACCGAAGGATTATGTCCTTCGGTAATGGTTTCCGACAAAGCAATTTCCGACGGAGTTTAGACCCTCGGTAAGCCGTCGAAAAAATGGATTTCCGAGGGAAATATGGCCTTTAGGGACGGACAATGGTCTTTGGTAATACCATCAATTTTTGTAGCAGTGATCAAAATGGTCTTGTCCTGAAGAAAGTGCAATATGTTTACACATATGATGATGATATTAACAAACTTATACTCATCTTGCAAATACTCTCATTCAAGCCATTTGATCCAACTAAAACTTTTTTTAATATATAGTTAAGATACATGAAGTCTCATTTTGCATGTACAATTTGGTATAAAGAGGCACCGTGAGACGATGGGCCTAACTCAATTTACAAAGGACCTGGTAACTAAATTCTCATACATTGATTAAGAACATGTATAATAAAACTTGGGGCAAAAGTCCCAGGTACTAACAAAAAGAAATTTGTCAATTAAGAGAATATATGCACAAGTTTTCTTGATCTATAGACTCAAGCATAAGCAGGCTAACGTGCAAATAACATTAGCTTATATCCTATTTAAAGTCATACAGTACGAGAAAATGACAGAACAACATCTAAAGTGACAAAACACATCAAATGGAGAAGACCCAAAAAAACCATGAGTAGTAAAAAATTCATTGCGTATAATGATTGAATCCATTACTTTCCCTCAAAAGGGACGTGAGAAATGAGTTATGGATACCAAACAAGTGGAAAACCAAAACTCAACAAAAAGAAAACAAAGAGAAAAAGAAGATTTACCTGAAGTGAAATTTGGAGGCAGAATCGAAACTATTGGTGTTCTACAAAGAATAGATTTGGCAAGGTCTCAACAGAAGAGAGCATTGCGAGGTTGGTGATAAGGTTCGCGAAGATTTGGATAGTTCTTAGTAAGGTGAGAAGTAGAATGTCGAACTATTGATGTTTTAGTGAGAACTTTTAGTGACAATTTTCACTTGGATGAAAGAAAGAGTGGATTGATCGAAAAAGGGGGCTCAACCCACCCTGAAACTGTCCCAACCCATTCTACTCAGGGCTTTTGGGGTTGGGGGCTTTCAAAAAGCCCTTTGTTAAGTGGGTCACTAAAATGGAGCTTAATTTTTAATAGGGCGGAACCATATGTGGTAGATTAAAATGACACCTCTAATTTATATACACGAGGTTTATCTCCATTTATATAATATAAATTGACATTATTTCTATTCAATGTGAGATTTTCAATATACCTACATTGTACGAAGACATATACATCTTGTGCATGTATTTGTGAATAGTCTAATAGTATTTGATAGTAGGTGACATGATAAATTCGTAAATTTTCACTAAGATAGACTTTAATATTATCTTAGAAAATAAGTTTAAGTGCAAGTCATGAATTCTCCAAAACTTAACTTATAAAATGAGGTTTGACCTCACTATTTTATAATGTAATTTTTATTCATAATATTACTACATACATGTTAATATCAACACTAGTGCAAAAATGTTGTTTAACGTCGGTTATTTTGGGCTTTTAACGTCTATTCATAAACCGACGTCTAAATCGGTGACGTCAACGGGACGTCCGACATCCTAACCACAGACGTCTATAATGTCGTCAGTTAGTGCCCATGAACGACATCAATACACGTCAGCACTGGTTTGAATGGACATCTACAGGCACTAATTAGACGTCGAACAATGCTTTAACCGACGTCTAAAGGACATATAGACGTCGAACATGACAAAGACCGACGTCTAAGAGCACATATAGACGTCAGTTTTTGCATTAACCGACGTTTAATACAATGATTGTGTTTTAGTGCAGTTTTATTCCCGTCTTTGGATAACCTAGTAGCACAATCTCCTTTTGCTAGTTTCCCAAAAAAAAAAAGCTTGCGTCTTTTGAATTTCTTATGGCCCCTTCAACCCAAAACCGAACCTGGGTGGTTGCTTAGTTCCATTTTTCATCCGCAAGAGGAAAAAATCAGGGTGAAACGAAAACTAGACAACGACCCAAGGTCGTTTTTGGGTTGAAACGATCAAAAGAAATTCAAAAGACGCCGCTATTTCCGGGAGGCAGCTAACAAAGGGAGAATGTGTTACTACGTTATCCCAAGAAAGGAACAAAATTGCACTAAAACACAAGACAAAGAAAGCAAATTTTAATCAGTTGAACTAGAAGATAATCGATGAAAGACTAAACAAACGGTAAGCATAAAAAAAAAACACGCACCTGGGATGCAATGTCGCAAGAGAGAAAAAGAGAGGAGGAAGACGATAAAGATATCAGAAACAACAATAGAATGCCGCAACAAAAAGAAGACGTGCCGAAAGGGAGAAAAAGAAGAGTGCCGCGAGAGAAAAAGGAGAAGAGGAAGAGGAAGATATCAGAAACTGAATGTCGCGAAGAGTTTGCGGTCTATTTAAAATGAAACTGGACGTCGGTTTCTCCAGATAGCCGACGTCTATATGACTATAGACGTCAGTTCTGTTACTAATTCGACGTCCAAGTTAACTTTTCAACTGACCTTTTGAATCCCACTAGACGTTGGTAACAATGGAAACCGACGTCTAGGAAGCTGAAACGATTGACATTTGATTTCCTGTCAGGGATGTTGACGACAGTTGTGATGGGGCGCCCACGTCTATAATGATGCACATCATTACTTACAGGCACATAGACGTCGGTGCCCCTTCTAGCCAACGTCTATGGCCCTCGAATTTGGTGAATCTAATTAATTACAGGCACGTAGACGTCGTGTGCACAGATCCCCGACGTCTAAATTGAAGATTTTTTATCTTCCTGCCTTCCATATTCAGGCCGTAGACGTCGCCTGTTGACTAAGCAACGTCTAAGCGCGTGGGAATTAGGTGAAAGCTTTAATTGGAGCCCTATAGACGTCGGCCCCCGTGAACACCGACGTCACAGGACTGTCTTCTGACCTGCCTCAGGCCATTAGACGTCTGTGTGCAGCAGTTGGCACGTCTACAATATTATAGACGTCGCATTGTCTGGAAACCCACGTCTACGTTACCAAGCTATTTACGATAATGCCACCGTCCACTCATATACGTCAGATTATCAACAAACCGACGTCTATTGGGTGACGTTAAACAGCGTTTTTGCACTAGTACAACTAATAATTTAAAATATTAACTGATATATCACTCGTTCATCATTATTCATTCTCACTCTAAAGAACACTGCAAGAATAAATCACTTCTATCCAATATTGTATTATAATTTAGCAAAATGATATTTCAACACCACATTTTGACACTCTTTTGACACTAGCCACGTGTCAAAACGTGGTTGGGTGTTTTGAAATTTAAAAAAAGAGAGTTGATGGAACCCATATTGAAGGGCAAATTTGGAATGAAAAAACCCAAATTAAAGTTTGGCGGTTTCTTTTCATTTTTTGTAACTCTTTCGTTCTCCCTTTGGTGCTCTCTCCTTCGCCGTCTCTTTCATTCTCCGTTGAAGCCATTACATTTACTCGTTCTCCCTTTGGTGACTCTTATCGTCCTCCTCGTTTGTCTTCTTTCTTTCTTTCTTTTTTCATTTTCTCTTCTCATTCATTTCTTTCATTTTCCCTTTCTATTGTTCATTTTCCATTTCCTTTTCAGATTGGGTCGTAGAACCATGGGCAGACGAAGCTGCAGCGGCGGTTGTGTGGACCAGCAGATGGCGGAGCTCCCACTCAAACGTAGAGAGGAATCATTCACGTTTGTATCTGAGGTACCATTGTTTTTGTTTGATATTTTCTTTTGCTTTGCTCATTTGGTGTTCAAAATTTGAAGCCCTAAGTCGCGTCTCTGAAAGGATTGTTCTGTGTTCCTATGTTTGTGTTTTATTTTGAAGAGAAATATAGAGGGTTTTGGAAAGAAGAATAGAAGGAATGAAAACCGAGAAATAAGTTTAACTTTTGTAATGTTTTACTTAACTTGTGTGCAACTTGGTGTTTGGCTTATGATTGTTACAAATAATTGGTGATTGCAACCATAATCTGGACTCTAGTACTGCTGGAATGGTACCAAGTTCATACGCTGGGTCACTTTATATATATTTTTTCTCTTTTTATTGATGGGAGACTAAGATGCTTGTATTCAATTAGTTGTCTTGTACATTTTATAATTTTCTTGTGGGTTAGAAAGTTAGGCAACCACATCAAAATTTTAAAAGTAAACAAGCGAATAGACTTTGATATTTTAGTCTTTGCAGAAATTACATGTAAAGAAAAATTTTGGTGATAATTTCGCCTAAAATATGTTTTCTAACTCTTTTAGCGGATTAGAAATTAAATGTCTTGTCACGTTAAATTTGGAAATTGAAACAGTTACATAGACTTTGAAAAGCCAAAAGTCATTGCAGAAATTTCCTATAAAGAACAAATTAAACGTTCACATTCGAGTGAAATCTCATTTTAAAAAGACTTCATTGTCATAAGAATAGAATAGAGGTGCGGATAAGAAAATGAAAGTTCTGAAAGACCCTACAAAACTTACAAAATGGTGTCTTGATACATTCACTCTAATCTAAACTTTGTAAGAGTTTTTGATAATAAATATTTTAATTTATAACAATTTTCACATTTTTTAATAATTGAAAGAATTATTTCAGCATAATTATGAGATATATATATATATATATATATATATATATATATATATATATATATATATATATATATATATTTTAAATGATTTCAAGACATTCAGAAATAGTTTTTGGAGCATTCAGTCATCTTCTATTTTGGAAAGTCTTCAAGCTAGTTATTCATCTTTTGAGTCTCATTAGAAACGACCGACATATTTGCTTCTTCATGCATTTTATTAACTGTTTTTACAAGTTGGCTCTAGCTAACCCATTTTCAAACCTAAATTTAGATTATTTGAATAATCATATCTTACAATTAAATAGATTATTTACTTCTTCATCATCTCTAGAAGTATTTGACAAGACTAAATCAAAGACTCTAATAATTATATTAAAAATGACAAAAATGTTGATATTCACGTCGGTTTCTATCCGTAGTGCCCACCTAATCAATTTTCCTGGTGCGTGCGGATAACTGTAAGTAGTTATGATAATTAAAAAATAATAATACTCATTGTTTAATATATATGTAAAATATACGGTGCAACTCTCAAGTAGTATCCAATCACTATCATCGTATCAGTGTCGTTAAATAATGATTTTATATCATCATTAATTTAATTAAGTTAAATAAACAAATATACAGTATATTATTTATTCTATGGAAAACAAATTATTACAAAATGTGTAATCACATTTATTTTAGCTACTGAATTACTTACATAATTTTAGATATTTTATTGTATTTTCATAAACTTTATATAAAGTTAAATATGTCAAGAAAAATCAGACTTAATAGCTAAAAGAAATATGATCAGAGTTTAAGGTGTACAACATATTTATAAGAATGCGCTAAAAATATATTTATTTGTAATATTATTAATAGCATTTTTGGGTGATTTACGAATTTATTTGATTGTAATATTTTTACTAGTAATATTTTTACTAGTATTTTTTTAGGAGATTTACGAATTTATTAGATTCATATTATTATTATTGTTTGTCGTTTAATATTTTTTAGAGCATATTATACAAAGAAGAATTTGTTTGGATTTTGTTTTTGTTTGTATATTTTTGTGATTTTTCAAATATGGTGATACAGTATAATTATAATTAGATAAATTATTATTTTTGTTATATTTATAATATATATTGAATTATTTTTACTTTAATTTAAATAAGATAAGTTAGATAAATAATTTGATGTACAGTTTTTATACTATTTGTCTCATACATTACATTTTTCTTAGAAAATACATTTTTTTATGAAAATATATTAGTATAGTTACGTATATAATAGATATTATTTTTGTCTTACATCTCTTTTTTCCGACTCTTTTAATGGGTTAGAAAACTATTTGTACAATCACATCAAATATAGAATTTGAAATAATTGCATAAACTTTGAAATTGCAGTCTTCAAAAAAATTATAATATTACTTTTGGTAAAATGCCATGATTTTTTTGACTTTTCTCAATAATATTTATTATGCAACTACTCACAGACACATACAATTAGATACGCATACATACACGCACATGAATACATACACACCCTGCAAATTATGTATAATTCTGGGTGGTTTTTTACTTGTAGTGACCTGTACTACTTGTAGAGTTATCGTCAATGGATTTCACTCTAACACATAAGATTAGTTCTTTTCTAATCATTAGGATCAGGTTATAAAAACTTCAGTTTGATCCGATGATTAATAAAACGAGAATCATAATTTTTCTTAGATCACTCAAAATTTGAAAATCCAACTCTCCTTAGTGAGAGAATTGCTTTCCAAAGCGAGAATTTCCTACCCATCAAGAATAACTCTTACCCAAAATCACTTTTGACACTCGTTCATCACGATTGACTCGCCTAACGAGTTTGCAACTCAGAAACACAAATTCTACAAAAATGACAATACCAAAAGAACCAAAGACCCATTTCAATGTTTTTTACGACAAATACATCACAAATGCACCAATTTCGTATTGAACAACTTATTTCAAACCATCAGTTCCAACTACATTACATATCATATAAAACTCCACAATTTCCATAATACATACATAACAAAACATGCATGTTAAGGATTTTCATCTCCTACCAACACAAAGCAAAACCAATAAAATAATTTAAGCCACTAAAACACATTATCAACATATAGTCAGACATCAAAACAAAAATCACCATGAAAGAATTTAAAGGTAAGCTTCCTTTACCTTGAAAAACAGTTTCAGAATAACCTTACAAAACCTACAAGAAAGTAGTATCAAAGACTTTGGGAACACATGCACCTCATTAGAGTAACATGTAAGACAAGAATTAGCTTAACATAAAAGAGGGGGTTGAGAGGAGGAGCTCTCTCAAGTTTATTATGTTATTAGATTGTTAGGTTAGGATTAAATTCATGTAAGATAGATTCGTGGATGAATAGAATAACAAAAAGACATAAATTTGGTGTGGTGCTACTAACTCAATCAATTAAGTTGGTTTAGAATCAGTTAAAGTGAGTTAGAGGCACACCAGGATTGTGTTGTCTGTTTTAATCAATCAAGGAATTAACATTATTGATTAAAATAAGGAATTTGGATTAATCAATTAAGGAATTCACCTAATCAATCTTTTGCTCTGTGTGCGTACGTGTGTGCATGTGCGTGTGCGCATGAAGAAGTTGAAGTGAGAAATTGAGAAATTAGATGAAAAGGACGATCGAAAACACAATACACCTAAGTTGCAACCCTTTGAATAACTAACTTTTATTCTTTTTAATAAAAGATATTTATAATTAATAGGACATTATGGTAGTAGTTTAAATATATATATATATATATATATATATATATATATATATATATATATATATATATATATTCCAGGTGTTTTAGGATGCTATAAACGGCAACAAATTTGGAAACTAAAACAATTGCACAGATAATGATTTTATAATTAAGTCTTCATACAAGTTTTAAAAAAATTAAGTAGAATTTTGACAATATCTTATTATTACATACGACCAAAATCCGTATATAACTTCCAAAATCCGTATATAAAAAATTAAGTAGAATTTTGACAATATCTTATTATTACATACAGACAAAAATCTATATATAAAAAGAGCATAGATAAATTATACACGGATATATCCATATATAATTACATACGGATACAAAAAATCTGTATATAATATTCGTATATAATTACATACAGAAAATCTGTATAGAAAATCTGTATGTAATTATGTACGGAAAATCTATATATATAGTCCGTATGTAATTATGTACAAAAAAATCCATATATAAAATCCGTATGTAATTATATACGAAAAGTCCGTATATAAAATCTGTATGTAATTACATATGAAAAAATCTGTATGTAATTATATACGGAAAATCCGTATGTAATTATAATTTTATAGAAAAAATAAAATAAGTGATTTTACATATGCACTCAATAGTTAGAAGTTTTATATAGCTGATAAAAGTCAAACAAAATTGTCAAATATTCAAATAGCAAGTACTGATGCATTACATGAATCAATCGTAATCTATTGAAAAAATACAAAAGAATAAACATCTAAACAAATTAACCATCTAAACAAGTATGAATATCACTCCTTTCATCAAATGATACACATGGATTAGGCGATCATGAGGATCCAAATTTTCTCTTCTTCTGGAATTTGCAAACCACAAGAACAACTCATTTATATTGTCACAAATTGAAATGAAGAATTGATTATACATTTAAAAGAATCCACTAATGTAATAATTTGGTAAATTCCAAAGCAAGAATACTGCATGGATTCAAAACTAACACCGTCCTAGTCCTCTCAAAAAAAAGAATGAGACTATTACCTCTTATGCACTTAAAATCTAGTATTGATTATTGTTTTCAATCTTTTCATTGGGAGGAAACCTACACAATCTGAGAGGAAAGGTAACAATTAATTGTAAGATCACAAGTAAGTGTAAATTTAGTCTTATATTCAATTCTGAATATTCATTAATTTTGATCAGAAAAATATAAAACAATAAACAATAAATGCACAATTAGTTATAATAGAGGTATCACAACACCTTGGATATGTTGTGATAGAAAACATCAAGCAACCTAAGCTCAGCTTCACCAGGGACGATATTCCACCTGTGAGAATAATAAAAGAAAAAGAATTATATCAAAAGAGTCACCACTTCAGTAACAAACTAGAGCACTCAACAAAAACAGTAAACATGCTTCACATATCTACCTTTTTAAAATAAAGGAGGTTGAGGATATAATTTTAGTGGTTAGTAAACATGCTTGATGAATCAGATTATTCCATCACAACCTCAATTTTCTCAAAAAGGAAAAATGAAAACTGTGAATCGGTTCATTTGTGTGTACTATGAGGAGATCGGAAAGCCAACACCGAAGGTTGAAATATCTCAAGAACAGACACTACATAGATGCAAAGGACTTTTCAGGGGAATAGGAATCTGTTGTCATGATCGTCAAAGGACAAAGTACAACAAGAAAAACCTCTTTTATTCTTTATCTTTATGAAGGTTGTTCAAGTATATTCTTGTATTAAATTGGTTAAGATTAAAAATTTTATGCAGGTGTCCAAGATACGTGCAAGTATGGGACTCGGGTAGATTACATATTACAGAGTTATGCATTGAAAATTCTATTTAGCTTAGAACTGTAATTTCATATTATAGAGTTATGCATTGAAATTTCTATTTAGCACTTTAATTTCATATTAGATTTATGCATTGAAAATTCACTATTCAAATTAATTTTATTGATCTAACCATTATTAATTGAAGTTTTATTCAATAAATTAAATCTGTCAAGTTTCTATAAAATTTTAAGATCATTTCATATAAATTTAATTAACATGGAATGAGTTTTTAAAAATTAAAAAAGTAAACGTTGACTGCAAAATATAACCAATCTGTCAAAAACTTTATGATCATTGAGTTAATATTAAAATATTTAATAATTAAATTAATATAATTTAAATTTTCAAATGTTAAAAGGAAAAACAACAAAAGTGTTGAAAGATAAAGTTAATAGTGAAAAGTGACAATAGTGGCACCTGACAAGTTACTTTGAAATAAACTCCTCTTTCCATCCATCAAACACATGCCCGATACGCAATTCTTTGCTTAGCTACAAAATTAGATTAACAAATTATTATTTATCTAACTGTCAATAACAACTGACATACTTTATAAAGCATTCATTCAATCTCAAATAAAAAAAGTTAAAACTAAGACTAAGCATATTTTGTAGGCACAAGCCTCACCTGGTCATAATTCATCAACTCATTCCACTTCTTTAGAGCCACCAATTTTCTAACCTCAGCATCCAACATATTGATCCGATAATTCAAATCCCCGAACCAGAAAATCTGGCTGTTAGCAACCAACAGCACTCGATAAACATAGTATCTCTAAGCAAAACTTTGCTAAAATTGTAAAGAAGAAAAAACTTTCATGGTCACATAGTGAAACTTACTCGTGAGATGGGATTGTTTGTGGTTGATCCGCATCAAAGGCAGGTGAAAAGCAAGTGCGTCTCAGAATTTAATGAACATCAGAGTTTCTCCTATTTTCGGCTCCTTCCTTCTGACCGGAAGCCAAATGGGAACAAACAAAGCACAAACGTGACTGGAAGAGAGACATACTAATTGAAACTGACCCTTGCATCAGTGAGAATGTGTCATCACATCACATCCACTCAGTCCAAATGTGTAGGTATAATACAATCACTGATTGTTAGTGATCATAAAAATAAAACTTTGCTAATACAAGGGTGTCAAATTCTACACTACCTACATTTATTTCTCTAGTGTTTATGAATCTTAGGTAAGTAAATCTTGAAATGCAATTCCTCAATGCTTCGTGATATGTCTGCCATAGTGATGTCACAATCAGTGTGAAACATGTCTTACCTTGTTTCCAATGTAGCCCATAAACAAGTAAAAATGGTTGCTTTGTGAACCACGGATAGAAATCATTCCTCTTTTTGAATGAGGTTGATAATACTATTCCTATTTGTAGACAATAAGAAGTGATTTACGAAGCCGATTACTTTATTTTGTTTGTATGCATGGTGCGTGTGGATTAATTTATAACAAAACACACTAAATTTGTGTTTCAATTGCAGTTATCAAACTATCTGAACGAACCGAAAGAAATGGAGGGTCAATCAAGGGAGGAGTATATTGGATCTCTGAGGAGGTAAAAACATGATAGGCCCTGGATGATATGTATTACCTATATACAGGTTCAGCAAAGTGTCATTTTTTTGCTAGTATTAAATTTTATGACATAACCTTTGGTTTTGGTATTTCTATAGTATTTCTAATCAAGGTTGTCAAACTCGAAAGTTTACGTAAAGAGTTTACTTTACATGAAAAAAAAATTCATAGAAATATTACTCTAAAAAATATTGTTCATAGAAATATTGTCAAACATAGATTGAAATATCAAAGTTTCTATGTCTAATTCTCTAATCCTCTAATAATAGCATCATCATTTTCATCTAAGTCTTCCTTGAATGAATGTTATGCATCCTCCTCATTGTTTCGAAATGTTATTATCAAGATCAAGAGCTTCTAAAAGAAGATATACGGTTGATCCATCAAAGTAAATATTTTCACAATGATTTTGACCTTGAATGCGTTTGATGCGTTTTTGTGCATAATGAGATAAGTTTTTTTCACTACAATCACAAAAAAAACAAAGTTACCAAAACCTTAAAATATTGTAGCAGCAGAGGTTTTTCACCATTGTAGTGAACTTTATTTTAAAAAAAAAATGAATGTTGCACTAAAAAAAATTCCAGTAATATTGTATTGTAAAATACTTTGATGTTAAAACATAAATTTAAAAAATAAAACATCACGGACTATTTCAGACGGTTTAGACTTACATTGTTCCACAACCCGTCTGTTAGAAGACGAGATCGATGGTGATCGACGACAAGATCAACAGCGGCACTAACGGCAAGATCCACAGCAGCGCGAACGGCGGTCTCGGTAGCGGCATGAACGGCGATGGCGAAGGAGGGAATGAATGATTACAACGGAGGGACAGATCAACGGCACGACAGGGGGCGTTATCGACGACGCGACAAGCAGTGGGATCGACAACACGACGAAAGGCAAGAATGACTGCGTGATGGAGGGCGAGATCGATGCACGATGGACGCCGAATCTGATGAACGACGACGCAAGAGACGGCGAAATCGAACTACGAGATTGACGGCGAAAGTGCGAGAACAAAGATCAAAAAACTGTAAGCCCTAAAACGTAATCGTTTTATGTTATCCAAATTTCTTTCCAAACTCACAAAATCGAAACAGAATCACGATTTCATGCAAGTTTAACGAGCCTACAAACGATTCTGCCGATTTTACTCTAAAAACGAGTTTGTGTATGAGTGAACTCGAAACCACTGGGTGAACACGTAAACTCGAACGAGTTAACTCGCGAGTTTGATAACCATGTCTCTAACTAATTGTGATATATATCTTGTTTTTAGGGATTGCACGGGAAAGTGAACAGAGACCAGAGAAGTTATCTTTAAGGAAGCAATTGAAATTGAAGTGCCACGAACAAAATCCCAATCCTAGCCAAAATCAAGTTCTAGCAAGATATGGTGTTTATTATTTATTGTTATTGTGCTAATATACTTTATACTTAATAAAAAAAATACCTGTGTGTTGTGTCAATATTAAAAAAATTTATGTTAACCTATTATTACCAATAAAAATACTGGTGAATTTTAAAAACATAAACTACTGAAACTCGTCTCCACTCTTGTACTATTTCCAGATTAATTTTCACTAGCCCATTTCAAGAAAAACTACATGAAACTTCCATTTGTTCATCACTACATTGTAAATCTATGCAAGTGATAAAGTTGTCTTAGTTGACTAGATAGTTAGATCTACCAAGACAATCAGAAAATAACTAATGAAAGATAAATAACCATGATGCAAGTTCTAGCAAAATTCAAAGATACAACTGTTGCAAATCTTACCAACTAATTCTAGAGCATAGACAATGATTATCTTTGAAGTGAACTTAGGAATAAACTCATTTGCCAAAACTGCCAGATAGAGCAAAGACATTACAAATTGTCCTAATCTTTAGGAATGAAACCGTAAACCAAAGTACAGGTAAGTTATAAAACGACCAACTCACATTTAACTTAAAATACTCATCATCTCGTACCTCCCACAACTGTTGGGACTAAAACAACCTGAAAGGTACTAACTGCCAGGCCCTACATCATAATTACTAAGAGGGAGATTGTTTTAGGTGGTAGGCAAGGTGGATCAAGTCATAGTCTTATGGTGTTTTGGACTGTTATATTCTCTAGTGGAAAGAGTTGCAACCAGATTATTAGCTATAATTTTGGCCGAGTGTAATGCTTGATTCAACTAGTTCACACGAATTTTGGGCCAATTTTTTTTTTGTTTTTTCCAGAACCTGCCTTTCTCACCATAATAACCCTTGTTATAGAGGATGCTTCTGTAATTTGTTGGATGTTGATGGCAAAATGAAATCCATATAAGGTTATGTAATGAATAATAAATAGGTAAACTCCCACCCCATCAAAATGCTCTCGAAAAATGCTTTCTGTAAAAAGAGGGATTGATTCGCTTCTGGAAAAATTTCCAAAAACAAAAATTCTAAAATTACTTATTGTGTTCTGGAAAATAAATTTCGGAGGTGGTAGGGGTAACATAATAAGGCGCCCTTGTTGCTGCTATCACAGAATCCCTTCTCTTAACAATCCCCTTTCTTCGTTTCAAAGCTTAGTCAAACATTAAATGGTTAAACATTAAAAGTAGACATATCTGCCAGCAAAAAATCAAATAATCGAAATCCATGTGGTAAAAGACTAATACCTTTCACTTCATCCATCTCTTTATATCCAAGGCCATGTAGAAGAGAGCGTAGAAGACGGTGTGCGAAGAAGCCCCAATTCAGAACCAACACCAGGGGAAGGAACGCCTCCTAGACCACCTGCTTCCTCTCCACATCTGATATGATCATAGATGGGGCAACAATGAAGAGCTTTCAAAGTGACAAAAAGAATAAAAAAGAGTATAATAGGTTTCCTTTGGGCGTGTATTTGCCTTTTGATTTCTTTCTCTTTAAGAACAAGCAATGTGGGACTATCCATGGCCTGATCTTAAAAAGAAGAGAAGAAAAAGTAAGCATTCTAGGTGTGTAGGAGTTAGTAGCATAGCTAGAATTAGTTTTTGAACTCTAGGAGAACTAGGAAGCTTATAAACCCTTTTGGAATGAGAGAATTAAGCAATGTGGGGCTCCCATGCATCTAGGGACGTTGCAGCTGCTGCTGGACAGAACTTGGAGCCTTCCAAGTCCCACATCACTTGAAACTCTTCACCAAAGTCATTCCAAAAACTATATAAGCAACCTAGGGGTTCTCCTTTGGACACACACCTTTGCATTGAATGAAATTTGAGTTGAATTGCAATCTTGCATTCTTCTTTGAGATAGAATTCTGTCTCTAAAGTCCCAAATTTGGGCAGGCCTTATCTTGCTCAAGCAAGTGGCGGTCCTCTTCATGATGCTTATCTTGGAAGCTTATTCAAGTGGCGCATCTTCATTTCCTAAGTTTCCTTTCTCTAATCTTTTTCCATTTTAATTTCTCTTCCATTTCTTTGTATGTCATTTAGTATATTCTCTCTAGGTATGCACTTCCCCATCAACATCCCCTGTAGTCTCACCACTGTCGTTCCCACCACTCCGCATGGTGAAGGCTAGGGTTTCGGGATAAGGCCAACGCGAAGGAGACATGCATAGTGAAGACTAGGGTTTTGAGGGTTTAAGTGAGAGAGATGAGGGTACAAGGGTTTTGAGAGACGAGAGCTCGAGAGAAGGTTCGAGTGAGGTAAATTAAGGTCGACCTTTTCAGTAAAAAGGGCTTAACCAAAATTCAATTTCTTTTAAAAATAAATCTGTATGTAATATCATCAGATAATAATTGTTTCATATTATATACGGATTCTATATATTATATACGGACATTTTCCTTAGGTAACTTTCCTACCATCACGCGCGTATATTACAAGCAAATATTACATACGGATTATTACATACATATTACCTGTATATAAAATTCATATATAATTCCTCCTTCAGTATCTATATATAAAATCCGTATGTAATAATTGCATTACATACGGATCAAGATCCGTATGTAAAAATCCATACGTAATTCCAATATTTCATGTAGTGTTTTATTTTTAGTTCAAATACAACTTACTGTATTTGGAATAGAGGAAAGATATGAAGAGCAACAAAATAATTTAAAAATTGAATTTTTAAAATTATGTAAGAAAACGAAATTTAAATTGGTATATCAGAACTATATACCAAAAGAAAAAACCTCTTACTAGTTAATTTTATTTTTATTAGATGTATACAAATTAGTTTCTTCTAAATTAAAATTAGTTTATTCCATGAATTACATACTACAATAAACACTAATATTACTGACGACCAAAATTCGTTGATAATGTGTAAAATTTATCGATAAATTAAAATTATCGATGGATTACCGATGGCCCAACATTCGTCGGTAAAAGTGTAGTAGGTAAATTTTACCGAAATATTTTTTTCCTTTGATAATTACCGAAGGAAAAATTCGTCGGTAAATCTATAGGTAACTACTGAAGACAAAATCTGTTAGTAATTATCGAAGAAATTAATTTGTTGATAATTATTGAAGAAATAATTTGTCGGTAATTACTGAAGGAAAAATCTATCGGTAAATCTATTGTTATGATTTTCGATCTAGATCATCTTCTTTCCCATTCTCCCTCTTCATGTCTTTAAAAAATCCATTGATAAAAATCCATCTGTAATTAACGACCCTCACCAACCACCATGAGCTCGCCCAAGGTCGCCTTCGCACAGCAACCACCGCCAAACATGAGCCGCCGCGTCGTAGAACACAACCAAAAGAATCACCATCTTCATCACGCGAAGCTTCTCGCACCAGACTCACCTGCAAAATCAAAAAGCCAGAGAACCCAGTTCGTCGTCTCTGACGTAGCGCCAAATTCTCGCGTCTTCCATCATATGCAACCACATTGCGACTCGTCGTGCCGCCGCCATCAGGAGTTGTGCCACCTAACGTCATCGGGCCATCAGTAGAGGCGAATCCATCTCCTCCAAGCCGAATCCAAATCGCAACCTGCAAAGAATCCAAACAGCGAACCCCTTTCTTCTTCCTCGTGTACCATCATCGCAAATCCATCACCGCATCAGAACCTGCATCAAAACTAGACCTACAATAAACCCAGCAATTACAGAAATAATGCACTTCTAAATCGAATAAAAACTCAATAACGAAAATAAAACCTAAACCATAGTTAATTAGTTAACTATAGTACAAATAAAATAAATTTAGTTTATTTAAACTGAACTGTTCCATAGAATAAATAAGTTTTAGTAAAAACAGTTTAAGTTTTTTAAGAATGAAAGAGTACAAATAAACTACCGTTTGAAGTTTTTCAATAAATTGTGTCCAACCATATATATATATATATATATATATATATATATATATATAAATATAGATACTTTTTAAAAGGACGTATACCAATTACGTTTAAACATAACCAAAACAAATATTCGGAACTAACAAATATTTAGAACTATGATAAGTTTTCTGTTGTTAGCTTGAAAGATGGAGCATTGAAACATAATAAAAAATTATTATTAAATAATTATTAATTTAAAGATAAAATTATTTCATTTAAATATTAATTTATAAATTAAAAATGACTAATATCAAAAATAATTTTTATAATTAATAAAAAAGTTAGAATTAATTTGTGAATTATAGTCTAAATTAATTTTTAATATTAACTATAAAAATTTAGTTATTAAATAATTAATTTTTAAATAATCTTTAATTTTAAAATAAGAAAAATGCTTGATTATTTTTTAAAAGTTAGAAAAAGAAAAACAAATTTAAATTGAAAGCCAGCAAAGGGTAGTTAAGGAAATAAAAATATATAACGTAGTGTATGGGTTCTTATATTGCAGAAGAATCAATGGGTTTGTCCTTTAGCCAGACTATGAGCCATATAAATTCTAATAGTTAGTTTTGTGATGAATAGTTCACAGCATATGTTTTACACTTATTATTTTATATCAGCAACTGCATAATGCCTAATTATTATCTGAAACTGTTCTATGTACTTGTGCTGCTCTTGTTACCTGCTGCAGGATCCATTCTCGGATTCAACAGTACTGCAGAAATAAAGTGCACTGACAGGGAGAGACAAGCACTCCTCAACTTCAAACATGACCTGGTAGATGCCTATGACATGCTGTCTACATGGAGAGATGACGACAACAGTCGACATTGTTGCAAGTGGAAAGGCATTCAATGCGACCCTCAAACCGCTCATGTAACCGTCCTTCGTCTCCCTGGTTCGAATACAGAACATTTGGGAGGTGCACTCAATATCTCTTCATTGTTTCCATTGCAAAATATTCAACATTTGGATCTCAGCAACAATGATTTTAAAGGGAGTCAAATCCCAGAACTCATGGGCTCACTAACTAATTTAAGATATCTCAATCTCTCCGATTCTGATTTTGCTGGTAATATTCCTACCCAACTTGGAAACCTTACACATTTATTGTCTTTGGATTTAAGTCTCAATTATTTTCTCCGTGGAAATATCCCTTACCAACTTGCAAGCCTTACAAATTTAAGCTATCTCGATCTCAGTTATAATATTCTTGATGGGAAACTCGCTTACCAATTTGGAAATCTGTCGCAGTTGGGGTACCTCGATCTTAGCGAAAATTCCTTTTCTGGAGCACTCCCTTTCCAGGTTGGGAATCTTCCTTTCTTGCATACTCTTATACTTGGGAATCTTCCTTTCTTGCACCCTCTTCGATTTGGGGCTTATTTTCTCTGGCACAATCTTACACTTGGTGGTGGTTTTGATGTCAAAGCTAAGGATGCAAAGTGGTTGTCTAATCTCAGTTCCCTGACACATCTTGCCATCAATGGTTTACATAACCCTGAATGGTTGCAAATGATTCATAGTCCAAAACTAAGAGAGTTGAGCCTAGTTGACTGTTTTCTTTCAGATACCCATATTCAATCTCTGTTTTATTCACGTTCCAACTTTTCCACTTCTCTTTCCATCCTTGATCTTTCTTCTAATATGCTCACATCCTCAACATTTCAATTATTGTCTAACTTTAGCCTTAATCTTCAACAGCTTTATCTTTCTGAGAATAACATTGTTTTGTCATCTCCAGTCCACTCAACCTTTCCTTCTCTTGTGATCCTTGACCTTTCCCATAATAAGATGACATCATCGGTCTTTCAAGGTAGCTTCAACTTCAGTTCAAAACTTCAAAATCTTTATTTGCAAAATTGTAGTCTTAGGGATGATAGTTTTCACATGTCAGCTATTTCAATTACAAATTTTTCTTCTTCTCTTGCCTCGGTTGATCTCTCCTCAAATATGTTGAAATCATCATCCATATTTTACTGGCTCTTCAACTCCACTACCAATCTTCGTAGACTTGAACTTAATGATAACATGTTGGAAGGTCCCATTCCAGATGAATTTGGAAATATGATGAACTCTCTTGAAGTTCTTGACCTCTCTGGTAACAAACTGCAAGGTGAGATTCCATCTTTCTTTGGGAACATGTGCGCATTACAGAATTTAGACCTCTCAGAGAACAAGTTGAGTGGGAACATTTCTAACTTCATTCAAAATTCTTCATGGTGCAACAAACAAGTGTTTCAGGATTTGAATTTACGTGATAACCAGATTACCGGCATTCTACCTATAAGCATTGGATTGCTATCTGAGTTGGAGTACTTGAACTTCATTGGAAATTGCTTGGAGGGTGATGTCACTGAATCTCATCTTTCAAATTTTTCGAAATTAAGGTACTTATTTTTGTCAGAGAACTCCCTGTGTCTAAAAATAGGCCCAAACTGGGTTCCTCCTTTTCAAATAATATATTTGGAACTAAGATCTTGCAAGTTGGGTCCCACCTTTCCTAGTTGGCTCCATAGTCAACGCTCTTTTTTTTATCTGGATATTTCTGAGAATAGTCTTAATAGTTCAGTACCAAAATGGTTTTGGAACAACTTGCATAATGTGGGATATTTGGATATGTCTCAGAATAATCTCAGTGGTACAATTCCTAATAATATATCATGGAAGCTTTTCGAAAGACCGTCCATATCTCTGAATTCAAATAATTTTGAAGGCAAAATTCCGCAATTTTTACTACAAGCTTCAGACCTAAGGCTTTCTGACAATAAATTTTCAGATTTGTTTTCATTCACATGTGACCAACGCAGATATGCAATGGCCACTTTGGATTTATCAAACAATGAATTGAAGGGACAACTGCCACACTGTTGGGAATCTGTAAACCAGTTAATGTTTCTTGATTTAAGCAATAATAAATTGTCAGGGAAGATTCCTGTGTCCATGGGCAGCCTTCTTAAATTGAAAGTCTTGGTTTTTCGAAACAATAACCTGACGGGTGAATTAGCTTCCACTTTGAAGAATTGCAGCAATTTAATTATGTTGGATGTGGCTGAAAATATGTTTTATGGCCCAATACCATCATGGATAGGAGAAAGTATGCAACAATTGATAATCTTGAACATGCGAGCGAATCATTTCTCTGGATATCTTCCTATACAACTCTGTTATTTGAAGCACATTCAATTCTTGGATCTTTCGAGAAATATGTTATCAAAAGAAATTCCATCATGCTTAAAGAATTTGACTGCAATGACTGAAAAGAACATCAACACAAGTGACACTCTACATCGTATATATTCGATCGATATCACTTATTATGAAATATATGGTGTTAATGGTGAAGAAACTTACACCCTTAACATAAGCTTGATGTGGAAAGGTGTGGAACAGGCGTTCAAGAATCCAGAGTTACAGCTTAAGAGCATTGATATTTCAATTAATAATTTAAGTGGTGAAATACCGAAGGAGATTGGATATTTGGTTGGGCTAGTTTCTCTGAATTTATCCAGAAATAATCTGAGAGGAGAAATTCCTTGTGAGATTGGGAATTTAAGATCACTAGACTCCCTTGATTTATCAAGAAATCATTTCAGTGGGAAAATTCCTTCTGCTCTTTCTAAAATTGATGGTCTGGGGAAACTAGACTTGTCACACAACTCTCTTTCAGGAAGAATTCCATGGGAAAGACACTTTGAAACCTTTGATGGGTCTAGTTTTGAAGGAAACATTGATCTTTGTGGTGAACAACTCAATAAAAGTTGTCCTGGAGATAGAGATCAAACAATAGTAAATCTTTCAAAAGCTGAAGGAATGAATGATGATAAAGATAGCTGTTTCTATGAAGCATTATACATGAGCATGGGGATCGGATACTTCACTGGGTTTTGGAGCTTAGTAGGGCCAATGCTACTTTGGCGTTCTTGGAGGAATGCTTATCTGAGATTCCTAAATAAATTGACAGACCGTATATGTGATCAGTTGTATTGAATGTGACGAGAAAAAAGGTATGCTTGTATCTACTTTTCAAATTCACGATTTATTCACTATTTATCTCCTGTCTTTGTTGAATGTAATATTTTATAGGTAAATAATATGGAGTCCTCAGTCAGAAGATTGCTTTGTAGGCTTTTAAATATGGATTGGAGAAAGAGTAATGGGACAAATTTGGAAGGATTTGAAAATAAAATTTGTACAGTATATTTTAAAGAATTTGAAAATGAGATATTGAATTTAGAATCAAATTTTTTAAAGTTTGTAAACTATTTATTTTATGTGATAAATAAAAAAGTTTTGAAAAATTAAAATATAAGATTAATATTTTCTATATAAAAATTAGTATATTATTATCAATACTTTTATATATATATATATATATATATATATATATATATATATATATATATATATATATATATATATATATATATATATATATATATATATATATATATATATATATATATATAACCTCCGCAAGACATTTGAAAAAAATTTGTACAGAGAAGATAAAAGAAAAAGTTAGATTTGTAAAATTTGATACTCTCGTATCTTCACGTATATGTGGAAGTATACAATCCTTTCCTCCAAAATCTATGGTAATAAGTGAAAAAGAATAAGGTGTATTAGTTCACTTCCATCTTCATAAATAGAAAATTCTCACATGTGAACAAAATTTTAATATGTATTATATTTTCTTTATTGTCTAACTTCTGATTTAATTCCTCCATCCTTTTATTCAATTCAATACTTTCCTTAACTCATTTTTTTAAAAGAATTTCTAACTCGGTATCATTTAGTTGACATAGAGTCAACTTATTTATATGAGATGTAGCCGTAGATGTGACAACTTAATAAACATATGAATCATGTGGTTATTATGGATGGTAATCATAATTTATTTGAAAATCACATTGTTGATTAGTTTTATATGAAAAATTATTTTGTATTTTTGAAAGAGGTTTTCTTGAAAAGAAATAAGTTGAAAGCTTGTTAAGTAGACTTTCAAGAAAGAGAAGTACATTTCAATGGACAACTTAGGTACCTTATTTTTCCTTAGCCATAGCGTTATTTAACTAGTTTCACAAATTTCCCAACAAAATTCCTCACACAAAAATCATGATAAAAAACTAAAAAAAAATTACTAAACTAAAATAACTAAAGAAAATAAAGTCAAATAAATCATAAAGAAAAAAAATAGAGAAAAAGAAAATGTTAGTGATAAAGCAAAAATAAAATAAGAACCAAAATGATAAAAATTCTAATCGAGTTCCTAGATAGCGGTGCTAAATTTGATAACGCTGTCGTTGACACGATCAAATTAATACTACTAAATTATAACAACTTCAGTATTACTAAGATAGTAGCCAAACAATTCAACCTTAAATCATCTCCCAACAAATACGGATTTGATTTCTAACAACTTAGTTCTTATAAAAACTATACAAAAGGAGTTAGTCAAATAAAATAATATAAGTGACAAAAGAAAATAAAATATTAAAGAGCAAAATAAAAAAAGAAAGAAATTAGTTTTAAAAAGATAAAAACAATGATAAGAAAAATAGGTTGATTTCACTATTTTTGCAAAATAAGATTCATCATTGGTTATCTAAATGTTATTGTTCAATTAATTAATTATTGTCTTAGATTTTCAAATTAATCAATGTAAATTCTCAATTAATTTTTTGGTGTTCTCACTATTAATCAAAATACATTCTCAATTAAAAGCAAGAACTTTGTAGATTAGTCATAGTAAATTTAACCAAAATACATTCTCAATTAAATATTACTAGGTCTAATCATGTATATTCTTTTGCCTCTTATATCAAATAAAAAGCTAACTAACTAAAGTACATTATTTATTCATTATTGTTAAAAAGTTTTTACCACTAATCAAAATACATTATCAATTGGTAGCAAAAGTCTATTCAATGACATGAAAGTTTTTAACTTTAATAAAAGTAAAATCTCAATTAAAATTAAAAACCCTTAGACTCACGTGATTGATATGATAGGTAGATTTAACATCATGCCTACTTGCTATAATATAAAAATAATTACTTTCACTTGATTAAGAAGTAAAAGAAATTGATAAAAATAAATCACAACAATAATTAAAAGAACAAACAAATTTATTCATCTGACCTCATAATCCAAGTAAGAAATTACAACATAATCAACGTAAGATGCTTAGCTATTTAGAATATAGATATACTACAGAGTTTGTAAGAACTTACTTAGTTAAAGAGCAATCGTAAAAAGGATGGGTCACACTCAAGAGAATTGCTACTCCTTACATGGTTTCCCTCCCAAAACTGTGAATATTTCGAAGGCTGAATCTTCCACTTCTAAGTTCACCAAAGATGAATACCAAAAGTATCTAAGGTTAAAGTCTAATAGTTTGGCATAACCATCTCAATCTTCCAGTACATTAACAACCTGCATTTCTGAGTCCACGAAAGGTCAAAATTCATGGGTAATTGACTTAGGTGCTTGTGATCACATTTATGGTAATACCCCTCTGTTCTCATATATTTCCTTTCGAGAAAAACCTTATTTCATAACACTTGCAAATGGATCTAAAAATTCCTTAAAAAGAGTCAGTCATGTTTCCTTGTCTCCCTCCCTCGATCTAAACTTTATCCTTTTTGTCCCTAATTGTCATTTTACTTTAAGTTCCCTAAGTCAGTTGACCAAAATGTTAAATTGTTCAATAACTTTTGATCACAAATATTTTGTTATATAGGAGCATGCTTCGGGGAGATAGATTGGAGAAGGATATGAAGCTAGCGAATTATACCATTTTGAATCTCGTCTAAGGGTGTCTTATGTTGCTACTCCTAATCCTAAAGTGCTACATGATCGACTTGGCCATCCTCATTTGTTCAAATTAAAAAAGATGTGTCTTGAAATTAGTGGTCTCCAAACCTTAGAATATGAGTCATGTCAACTAGGAAACCATGTTAGATCTACCTTTCTTAAAAGGTCTCAATCAATATGTAATTCTACTTTTTGCATCATCCATATTGATATATGGGGACTTAGTCGTATCTCCTCTTTCGGTTTTAGATATTTTGCTACCTTCATTGATGAATATTCAAGATGTACTTAAGTTTATCTTATGAAAAATCTTTCTGAATTGTTAGCCATCTTTACATTCTTTTTTAATGAAATCAAGAATCAATTTGGTCAAGTAATCAAAATATTAAGAAGTGATAATGCCAAAGAGTATTTCTCATCCTCATTTTTTGCCATTTTGAGTTCTCATGGTATCTTACACCAGTCTACTTGTTCTCAAACACCATAGCAAAATGGTATAGCAGAACAAAAAAAATAGACACTTGGTTGAAACTGCTTGTACCTTTTTGCTTGGTGCCCATATTCTTGTCCATCGCTAGGAGGATGTCATCTTAACTACATGTTATCTTATTAATAGGATGCCCTCCTCCTCTCTTAATCATGAAGTCCCTTTCAACATTTTGATTCCTATTGATCCTCTCTTTCACACTTTTCCCCGAGCGTTTGGTTGTGTACATTTTGTTCATGACATGTCTCCAAGACTAGACAAACTCTCCGCTCGCGCTCTCAAATGTGTCTTTAGGTTATTCTCGACTCCAAAAAGGATATCGGTGTTACTCTCTTGAAACTAAGAAGTATTACATGTCTGCTTATGTCACATTCTTTGAACAAACTCCTTAATTCTCTTCATATATTCAGGATGTTTCTATCCTTCAACAGTTCTTCCTATTCTAGTGGTTGAGTCAAATAGCTCCACACACTCTCTAATTCCAAGTCTTGATCATAATCCTCTTACACCCGTTTCTCCACATACTTAGATAATCCCACACAGTGCCCCAATGGATAGTCTATCTTCCCAAAATAATGGTGAATCTTCTACTTCAAATTCTTCTCCCTCGTTACCTCCTCCCACACCTCCTGGTGCAAATGATTCAGGATGGTTTATTGCCCTCACAAAAGGTACTCGTTCCACTTGAAACCCTCATCCCATTTATAATTTTCTTAGTTATCACAGATTGTCGTCCTCTTATTTTTCTCTTTTATCTTCAGTGTCACCAAAATTACAAAATTGCCACTGCATTTTTATATGCTTTGTTTGTTTGAAACCGAAGCTTAATATTTGAGTTAAAAAGCTATTTATTTACTAATATAAGACACGCAATAGGTTTTATAGTAAAATAAAATACTGATATATTTATTTAATTTAGATATTATATATTACTTAAATAATTTGATATTGAATTTTATATATTATTTGCATATGTTATGATTTTAAATTTTGTTTATTTATCAAACATATTAATACTTTCAGGATAATAAAAAACTGTGTATTAATTTATGATAAACATGATTTTTGTCTTGTACATTTTGTACTTTTTCTTGTGGGTTAGAAGGTTAGGCAACCACATCAAAATTTTAAAAGTAAACAAGCGAACAGACTTTGATATTTTAGTCTTTGCAGAAATTACATGCAAAGAAAAATTTTGGTGATAATTTCGCCTAAAATATGTTTTCTAACTCTTTTAGCGGATTAGAAATTAAATGTACTGTCACCATTAAATTTGGAAATTGAAACAGTTACATAGACTTTGAAAAGCCAACGTCATTGCAGAAATTTCCTATAAAGAACAAATTAAACGTTCATATTCGAGTGAAACTCTATTTTAAAAAGACTTCGTTGTCATAAGAACAGAATGGAGGTGCGGATAAAAAAATTAAATTTCTAAAAGACCCTACAAAATGATTTCTTGATACATCCACTCTAAACTTTGTAAGAGTTTTTGATAATAAATATTTTAATTTATAACAATTTTCACATATTTTTAATAATTGACAGAATTATTTCAACATAATTATGAGATATATATATATTTTTAAAATCATTTAAAGACATTCAGAAATAGTTTTTGGAGCATTCATTCATCTTCTATTTTGGAAAGTCTTCAAGCTGGTTATTCATCTTTTGAGTCTATCATTAGAAATGGACAACTTATTTCCTTCTTGATGCATTTTATTAACTGTGTTTTCAAGCTGAACATAGCTAACCCATTTTCAAAGCTAAATTTAAATTATTTGAATAATCATATCTACAATTAAATAGATTATTTACTTCGTCATCTTTAGACGTATTTGACGTAGACTAAATCACGGACTCTTATAATTATATTAAAGATGACAAAAATATATCATTCACATCCGTTTCTATCAGTAGTGCCACCTTACCCAATTTTCCTGATAGGTGAGGATAACTGTAAGTACTGATAAGAATTAAAAAATAATAGTACTCATTACCGTGAAACTCTCAAGTAGTATCCTATCACTATCATCATACAGTGTCGTTAAATAATGATCTTATATCATCATTAATTTATTTAAGTTAAATAAACAATATACAGTATATTATTTATTCTATGGAAAAACAAGTTATTATAAAATGCGTAATCACATTTATTTTAGATATTGAATTACTTACATAGATTTTAGATATTTTATTGTATTTTCATAAACTTTATATAAAAAGTTAAATATGTCAAGAAGAACAGAGTTAATAGCTAAAAGAAATATGATCAGATTTTAAGGTGTACAACATATTTATAAGATTGTGCTAAAAATATATTTATTTATAATATTATTAATAGTATTTTTGGGTGATTTACGAATTTCTTTGATTGTAATATTATTACTAGTATTTTTTTAGGTGATTTATGAATTTATTAGATTCATATTATTATTATTGTTTGTCGTTTAATATTTTTTAGAGCTTGTTTATACAAAGAAGAAATAGTCTGGATTTTGTTTTTGTTTGTATATTTTTATAATTTTTTCAAATATGGTCATATAAGGTATAATCATAATTAGATAAATTATTATTTTTGTTATATTTATAATATATATTGAATGATTTTTACTTTAATTTAAATAATATAAGTTAGATAAATAGTTAGATGTACAGTTTTTATACTATTTGTCTCATACATTACATTTTTCTTAGAAAATACATTTTTTTACGGAAATACATTAATATTTTTAAACAATTACAAAAAGTATAGTTACTCTTTTAATGGGTTAGAAAATTATTGATACAATCACATCAAATTTAGAATTTGAAACAATTGCATAAATTTTGAAATTGTAAGTCTTCAAAAAATTTATAATACTTTTTTGGAAAAATATCATGATCTTTTTAGACATATTTTAATATTTAGTGTAATCGTTCACGTATATACAGATACATGCATAGACAAATACATACACGCACAAACAGCTGTCAAAAATATTTAACTAAATAATAATTAACAAGTAATTCATGTAGAATTTTCACAATATCTTATTTTATTTTTTAGTTCAAATATAACTCACAATGTGTTTGGAATATATGAAAGACAAGAAGAACAGCAAATAATTTAAAATTTGAATTTTTAAAAATATGTAAGAAAACGAAATTTAAATTGGTATATCACAACTATATACCAAAAGAAAGAACCTCTTACTAGTTAATTTTATTTTTATTAGAAGCATTCCAATTAGTTTCTCCCATAAATTAAAATTAATCTATTTGGTAAACTAGAGTTAATTTCATAAAGATTATACATAGGGGTTTGCTAATACATTGTTTTTCGGTTGGTATATTTTAGTGTACCGAATTTTAGTAGAATAATATTCCATGGATTCTAAGTTTTAAACTTAAGGGTATTTTAATAATTTTCATTTTCAAAACTAAAAAAAAAAGCCATAAACCCTTGTTCACCTCCCTCATTCTTCTCCACCCTTTCTCTTTCATCTCTCTTACTCCAACATTTTTTCTGTCATTCCTACACTAGTCCCAACTAAAAAAACACTCATTGTTAAACAATTTACTTTTGTAAAGAGTTGAGTCATTGACATATTCATCTTTAGGAAAAGATTCATTCAAGATTTCTTCAATTTCATCATCTGCGATCATCTCTAAAAAAAATTCCAAGCCAATTACCAATTCCTTTAAATGTCATTATGCCTGTAAAAATTAGATAAGACAAAAATTATAAAATAAAAACTCATTATAAAATCATTTTTTTGTAAGAAATTGTTTAACTGCGAGTGTCTCTGATTTTTTCCAAGCTAATTACCAATTCCTTCAGATATCATTATGTTGTGAAAATTAGATAAAATTAGATAAGACAAAAATTATGAAATGAAAACTCATTATAAAATCAGTTTTTTGTAAGAAATTGTTTAAAGTACAACAAAGACTAGAATTACAGATGACCTAAGTCCGTCGATAAGAGGAAAATTCCGTCGGTAGTGATCATTTATCGGCATATTACAGACGGGCATAACTCCGTCGGAAAGACCATGGTCGGTAACATATTCCAATGGATATTGGCCTACCGAAGGATATTGCCTTCGGCCTTCGGTAATTACCGAGAGATATATCCTTCGGTAATTACCGAGGGCCACATTTTGCCTGACAGTTTGCAATGACAGTTTGCAATGCACATTTTCGTTATGTGGTCGTCGGTATGTGTCTGACAGTTTGCAATGCACATTTTTGTTTATGTTTATCCCAGTACAGTACATATAACCTGCAGCAGATACAACTTTCTCCAAACAATACTTATAATCTCAATCCAATCTCTATCCAAACAATCCAATATAAACCAAAGCAACCAATCAAACTCAACAGAATTTATATAACTTCCACAACTTCTAATTGAAAAATAAATCTATATATACAAAACATTAAGCAACCAAACAAGTTCATACACTAATAATGTCATCAGATGGCAAAGTGTTTCGTGAAGCTAGTAAACAAGTCAATGTGTTTTATAGTTATAACATACTAATAGTAATGTTCATAGCCATCAAATCTAATAACTCATATAATGATCATCAATACTTTATTGGTGTTCCTCTTCATTGTTTTCATAGTTTAAGGTTGGATGGACTGGTTGGGGTTGGACATGTGAGGGCTGAATTGGTCTGGACTGGCTTGGGGTGGGCTGCACTAGACTGGGCTGAACTGCACTGGGCTGGACTGGGACCGACTGTGACTGAGAGGGGTCAGGCACTGTAGACCCGGGAAGCAATCTCATGATGAGTTCTTTGAAGTTGACAAACTCTTGCCTCAATTCATTATATTCTCGTTCACGTGTTTCAAGCTTCTGCGTCAGGGTAACAATAGTCTTATTAGGACGCTAGGAGGAAGAAGAAGGTTGGTGCTTTAGACCACCACGTCCTACAGTATAATTTGAAGGCAGTTGCCCTGCCCCATAAATTCTTCCTCTTTTCTTGCCACCAACATCAATCCAACACTTTGACCTAATAAGATCATCATCATCATCTGGTTGTTGGGTTGACTGAGGACATGATGAATGTGAGGATCTGACACATGAAAGTCTTGTGGAGAATTCTTCCTGTTAAAAATGATCATAAAGTATTAGTCAAATATACAATTGAAGGCACAAAATTCTGAATGAAGACTACAAATACAAGTATTTTCTTGCATGGGTTTTTCGTGACCTTTCATCAACAAACTGGTCCGTTCCCTTGCGAAGATGAGTTTGGTGGAAAACTTCATCAACATGCATAGCTCGTCCCAATTCAGCTACCTGTAACAAAATATAAGGTTTGATATAGGTGACTAAATCAATAATTGTTGAATGCAAATACTTACCATACGCATGGCATGTTCATGTACGGTGATCGATCCATCTATATGGAGAACACCGCCCTTTTCTGAAGCCCGATTCTTCTGGGCGATTGCACACTTGGCCCGGTATTGTGGCGAATTTCAATGCTCTAGTAAGGAGGTCCAGATTTTCTCCCCAATCCAGTATGGGCATTCTCCTGCTATCCTAGCATCTCGAAACATCTCAGAGAGCCTATGAGATGCCTTCATGTGGAAATTTCGCTCAATCTGAACTTCATGTTCAGGTAACCACTGAACCTTCATCTGTGACAACAACTCATATATGAGTTATGTAAATTAGTAGATGTCTTGCATTACAATTAACATAGATGATGAATAGTAAATAACCTTAAATCGTTGTCAAAATGGTTTTCTGTCATCAGGTGGTATTGCTCCCCATATTGACCAAGGAGTTAGAAATTGTTGCTTAATACACTTTGTTATGGCCCATATTGACCAAGGAGTTAGAAATTGTTGCTTAATACACTTTGTTATGGCCTGAGAAGCAACTCTAGATGGCACAAACCTGCATATAAATACATCAAAGCCATTTCAATTAATGATAAGTTAAACAATTAATGTAAAACTTGGTTCAGTGTTACCCTTTCCCATAAGGTTCAATCATCGGTTAATCAGCATGAGCAGGGTCATCACCATCATCACCAACCGAATCGTGATCAACAGGTGGTGGTATGGAGGATGAGGAGGGTATAGAAGAAGAATCTATATAGGTTCCGAGAAATGCAGGTGGGGGAAGACAAGTAGGATCTTGTGTTGATTGTACAACTTGGTTTATTGGCAGTACAACTGGGTCTGGTGTGTATAAAATAACAGGTTCTGGTGTGGATAGAACATCACGATCTAGAGCATGTGAAGGCCCATCATGCGTTGCAGTCCGGGGAACGAATGTCAGAATCCTTAAAATATATTTTGGTCGTTGTTTCCTCTTAGGTTTTGCTACGGCCTTTCCTTTATCAGCACGCGATGGGCGTTTCTTCATCTTCTTCATCCATCTTCTTCTTCTTCTTCTTGATGTGACATTTCGTCAACTTGGTAGGCAATGTCTTCTTCAACATCATTTGAGTCAATGCGACCCCTAGGCTTGTTTTGTATTGCAACAGACCAATCACATTTGTCAATGCTGCGAAATGGTGGATATGGGACATAATAAACTTGTCTAACATTACTTGCTAATATGAATGGATCAAAGGGTCGGTACCGTGAACTCATTTTCAATTCGACAATGTTATACTTGGGATCCATTCTTGTACCACTTCTAGAAGGATCAAACCATTCACAATAAAAAAGAACCACTATCTTTGAAGAAGTTGAAGTGTTGTACTCTAACTCATATATTTTCTGTATTATCCCATAAAAGTCATTGTAACCACCATCTGTGATGCCCTTGACATACACACCACAATTAGTTGTTTTTTTTTCCTTGGGACCATGCATGTGTGTGGAATTTGTACCCATTGACAAAGTAGGTGTGCCACTCTTTGACGCACCTTATGGGCCAATTTGCCAAATACCTTAGCTCTTCAATTATTGGATTTAATGGCTGATTATGAACCTGTACATGAAGTGTAGTAATACATCCGAAAGTTAATGGCACAATAAAAGGTGACATGAAGTGTAGTAATACATCTAAATGAAGTGTAGGAAACATGTACATACTTGATATCTAAACCAAGCGGGAAACTCAAAGTGAATTCTACCAGAAGTACTTCCTTCTGGAATATGCTCAGCCACAAGAAATGAGCTGTTGAATATGATGAACACAATAAGTGACTACAGAAATGATAGCATTAGAAAGTAAAGAAAAGGAATGAGGACATACTCAAGGTAGGTTTTAACTTCATACAATTGAACAAGACATGGACATGCGCAGAGTTGATTTCAGCATCAGTCAACCAATGAGTCATCTCCTTGCCTGTATGACGGCCAAGTTGTCGAAACACTTACAATGTTGAGTGAGATGTTTTTTTTTTTGTACTGTGTTTCATTCCTAACATTGTTGGTTGACAACATGAAATTCTTGAAATAATTTGAACAAAAGTATGTTGTCTCACAATGTAAGTAAGCTGCACAGATTGATCCTTCTACTTTCACTTTATTCTTCACTGACCGTTTTGATTCTCCCATAAACCTTTCAAATGGATACATCCACCTATATTGCAGAGGTCCACCAAGCCATGCTTCATAAGCAAGATCAATTGGAAGATGTTCCATTGAATCAAAGAATGCTGGGGGGGAGTACTCTTTCTAATTTGCAAAGAATGATTGGAATATTTTCCTCCAACTTTGCCAATGAATCTGCCTTGAGCGTCGTGGAGCACAAATCTTTAAAGAAGTGACTGATTTCTATGAGTGGATTTAAGACATCCACTAGCAAACAACTGAATACAAGAGGGATTAAAGTCTCCATAAATACATGGCAATCATGACTCTTCATACCTTGAATGCTTCCTTTTTCAATATTAGCACATCTAGCCAAGTGATGGGTGTCGCGGCCCATACAAATTTGATTGCATATTAGGAATGCAGTATAGACTAGGAAGTGACTCCTAGGTCGTCTCTCAAGGACCAAATGTGGTTCGAGAATTAGGTCAGACACGCAGTGGGGGAGGTTGTAAAATTGGTTTTGTTTGTGAATGCAGAAAAACTAAATTTAAATACGCAAAATCAACCTAACTAACAGGATTGAAACGATTAGATACTAAAGAAAACATTACAACTAAATTATCACAACTAATCGAATTGCAATAAATCAATTAAAACAAAACATTTATTGTTTGGACCAATAAGAATGCAACGGTTAAGCTCGAAACTAAACATTATATTAAAGACAAGAAAACCGAATGAATTAGAATGCATTCACAATTCTAAAAGGAAAGAAAACATAAACGTTAAATTAAAATGCATGAAAGTAAGAATAAAATAAAATAGTAAACTACTATCTAGATGCATTCTAATAATATATATTAAGTTTGGATGTAAGCATGAAAACAAAATAAATAAATAAAAGGAAAATTTTGGTAGCTCTTCCTCATCAAGACGTGGCAGCATGTGCATCCAGGAGCGTGCAACAGCTAAATCAACCCAATATCATCAACGCTTCCTTTTCTTCCAGCAACAAAGTGCATCATCATCAATCACCGTTTCTAGAAAAGTGTGGTTCAATCAAGAAGGAAAAAAAAAACTACGTGCTAGTGCTATATGACGGCTGCATAGAGAAACCAATGGCACCGTTCCAGCCAACCAAAAATGAATCTGCCGAGAAGAAAGCCTCCAATGATTCAGCGTTTTTGAAAGTATGCTTTTCATTTTAAACAAACGTTCAAGCCACAAAGCCTAATGATTGCAGCGCTAAAAAAAAGAAAATAAAAGCAAGATGTCGCTTGCTCCGAAGAGAAGAGTTGAATTAAAAATGACAAAACGTAAGTTGCTGAAATCAAAAAGTTAAATGCAAAATACTAAACCAAATTAAATGCAACAAGCTTCCTCCATGAATAAAAAAAAATTTAAAGCATAGCCAACAAGTGCAGCTGGACAGCTGCTGCACCTTCACCTATAGCCATCCATCTCAATTCCCAGATATGCGTTCCAGCCAGTAATAATATATATGGCAGCAGCTGCAAAAATACCGAGAGAGCTGCAAAATACCGAGAGTGTGTGAGCTGCAAAAAGTGTTACGGCCCCCCCCCCCCTCTCCAAAGGGCCAAGTGTCACCAAAATGAGAGGGTGGGGTCCACCCTAAGAAAACCCTAATGGCATGTGTCTCCTTCTACAATTGGGCCTAGTCTAACACTACCAAAAATTGACCCAAAAATATAAAACTTAATTTTAAAAAGCCTAATCTACTAAATTAAAATTTGACGACATCTAAAATTAATTTGTAGAAATTCTTCAATTGCTTGTGCTCTTCCAAAAGTCTCCCAGTGTAATTCCAAAATTTCCCTGAAAATGAAAATAAGAATAATTAAGCTCAAATAATTCAAATTAATTAAAATATGAATTAGTAGTCTAATTAAGCCCAAATGGTGAAAATGACACAATAACTAAGAATTAAGCGCAAATCATCAACACAATTCGGCGCAAGAAACTAAGTTAATGGTATAAAATATTGATTCATCAAAATAGACCACACTTAGTCTTTTGCACTCCTGGGCAAAATCAAGACGCAAAACAGGGAACAGTTCAGAAGACACAGGAAGAGACACAGACTCAACAGACATACATAGAGTTGCATAGTTTTCACAAAATCTGGACAATGAAAAGCATAGGCCGAATCCCACACAGAGTCAATGAAAGCAGATACTCACAGAATCATCCAAACAGTTCAATACATGGAGAATAATCAATCAGTTCAAGAGATGAATCAAAAGCAACAGAGCCTCACAGATGCACACAATCAGTGTTTCTCTCAGGTGTTTAAGGTAAATCAATGTCACTCAATGCACTCAAGAAAGCAGACACAAATAGACTTGGCAAGCCTCTAATATCAACACTCAAGCACATATGCATGTTCAAATCAAAAGGTCTTTTCATGGTTGTAATTGGGCCAAGGACAAGGGAGGATACATCTGGATAAGAAGCTACAAACCATCAGGAACAAAGGAGCAATGGGGAACAAGTGTAAACACATTCAAACACACCCACAACCTCTAATTCCATCCTCTTCTTGACTCCATTATTCACAAAAAATTTTCTGTATTTTCTCTTCTTCTTTTTTTTTGATTTTTGTCTCTTTTTTTTTTTTCTATTCCAAACACAATTCAAAAGACAAGATACATGATATTTACAGTGCAACCGCAAGAAAAGGACTCACTAGCCAATTCATCTGCAACTCCTAAGAGACCACACTTATTCCCAAAACAATTCCAAAGCTCCAAAATTCCCAAGGTTCAGGTGATCATGTTTTTTTTCACTTAGGCTATTGTATGAGCTTCAAAACAAAGAAATGGGGAAAGTATAGGCTCAAAGGGGCTAATAAAGATATCATAATAGGGTAGGCTATCAGGCTAGAGAGGCTCAGTCAACAAAATGCCTTTATCACTTCCAAACATGCATATCAATCAAGAATTATCAACAAGAGTCAAGCCAAGGCAAATGTGCAAGCAATCCATAGACATATCACACATAAGAAAGATCATCAAAGGCTCAAATCTCGCACAGGTAATACTGTCACAATCAATTCAACTCTCAAACATCATGATCAATTTCCAAGCAAAGAAGAGCAAGGATTTCCAACCAATCAGAGTATCAAAGAAGTGAAGGACACATCTACAATCTAAACCAAGTCCAGAAATCAAGAGAAACATGCAAAACTATACACAACACAACAAAAACTACCTAGAAAAGAAAAAAAATTTAACGCAGAAAACATAAACTAATCAAAGAAAATAAAGATCTCCTCCAATAGACCACACTTAAACTACACAATGTCCTCAGTGTGTCACAATCATCATATCAGAAATCAGAACAATCAACAAATCATGGACAAGTGCAATAAAAGCGGGAAAGGGGGAAGAAGGGAAAAGAAAAACTCCCCTGATCATGGTGGCAGTTGCCAATTTTGGACTTTCAGGGAGATGTTCTCCACCACTGGAGTCAGCAAGGAAGTCTTGGGGAGGAACTGCTTCAGTCTCCAAATTTGATCAAGCAGGGAGATGTCCTCCACAGCTGGATCCAAGAAGCAGTGATTGTTGATGAGCAGGTTCAGCTGGTGCCTATTAATCTTCAAATTGTCGTGTATACTGACACCCTTGTCTTCCACCATGGGTGTGTGTTCATCAAATCCATATGTACCTCCTACAACATGGTTAGTGCAATGTGGTTCCACAGAAATAACATGCAGAGGTGTAACACCCAATCCCAGTGTAACATGCTGAACATTAGATATACTCTCAGAACATGAATCAATTTCAAATGTAGAAACAATATCAACAACAGGCTCAAATTCATGTTCAGTGCATGGAGAATAAACATTCATATAAGATGACAAAAGTTGTTTCTCATCATGCAGAGAGTGAAAATCAAAAGCATGCTCATCAATATCATCAACATCAACATACCTATCAACAACATAATCATCAACAACAGAATCAATAATAGGTATGTCTACCTCCACTTCCCTGAAAATTGGTTGAGTGGTGGAAGGTGAAGCTGGTCTACCTATCTCAAAAGTGGTACTTATGTCAGCCTGGTCCTCAAATTCTTCATTAGTCTCCTCAGGAGCAAGACTGGGGACATAGGAGTGTGGGAAAGTAGATGGCACAGTAGCAAGCTCATGACTCTGCTCCCCATCTCCTATGTGGATGGCACCAACATCATCTAGAAGCTGAACAGCCTGAAACGGTGATTCCTCTGAAACATAAGACTGTTCCTCAGTGAGCTGAGTGACCATCTGCCCCATCTGATCAGTCAAACTTTGAATAGAAGCTCTGGTCTCTTGCTGGAACCGAATGTTCTGCATGGCTATCTGCCTCAGTAACTCCTTCAATGTAGACTCAGAAGTAGTGGAAGGATAAGGAGTTGCTTGGGCAGGCTCATGAAACTACGGCTGTTGTGGTTCCTTAACAGGTGGAGAAGGCATAGAAGGAGTCTGGAATGATGGTTCCTGATATTGATGCTCTGAAGTACCATACCATCCCAAGTTAGGATTCATCCACCCAGGATCGTCGCTATAACCATACCGCATAAGGGAGAATTTGTCAAGAAACTGATGCTCAAGATCTTCCCAACTGGTGACGGATCCAGGAGGAAGACCATAAAGCCAATCCCTTGCTGCTTCTTGTAATGACTGTGGGAATGCCTTTAAGAACATGTGATCATCAGGGACATGAGGAGGTTTCTTTGAAGAGCAAATGGTGTAGAACTCCTCCAAGTGTCTGTGTGGGCATTCACCTGCAAAACCATGAAACTTAGGCAGCAAATGTATCAGTCCAGAGGTGAGAACGCAATGAACATCATCCTCATTAAGTGAAGCTTGCTCCCTAGGAGCACTCTCAGGAGTTGGAGGATGAGTCATATTGTTCTCAACATAGAAATCAGCAGAATATGCATGAGAAGTAATATCAGAGTCAGACGCAGAAGGAGAATCATAATCAAAGACACAGGCAGAAAAATAGTATTCACAAAATCAGAATAGGTAGACATGTAGAACGAAGAGGGAAAAGAAGAATGCAATGCAAATATGCAACTAAAGCTACCTAAATGCAACACACAATGACGAACACACAAAACAGAACATCACAGTCACAACACAAGACAAGACACAACACACACTAACATAACAAAGACCTAAAACCGAACCGTTGGTCCCCGGCAACGGCGCCAAAATTTGATGGGTGTCGCGGCCCATACAAATTTGATTGCATATTAGGAATGCAGTATAGACTAGGAAGTGACTCCTAGGTCGTCTCTCAAGGACCAAATGTGGTTCGAGAATTAGGTCAGACACGCAGTGGGGGAGGTTGTAAAATTGGTTTTGTTTGTGAATGCAGAAAAACTAAATTTAAATACGCAAAATCAACCTAACTAACAGGATTGAAACGATTAGATACTAAAGAAAACATTACAACTAAATTATCACAACTAATCGAATTGCAATAAATAAATTAAAACAAAACATTTATTGTTTGGACCAATAAGAATGCAACGGTTAAGCTCAAAACTAAACATTATATTAAAGACAAGAAAACCGAATGAATTAGAATGCATTCACAATTCTAAAAGGAAAGAAAACATAAACGTTAAATTAAAATGCATGAAAGTAAGAATAAAATAAAATAGTAAACTACTATCTAGATGCATTCTAATAATATATATTAAGTTTGGATGTAAGCATGAAAACAAAATAAATAAATAAAAGGAAACTTTTGGTAGCTCTTCCTCATCAAGACGTGGCAGCATGTGCATCCAGGAGCGTGCAACAACTAAATCAACCCAATATCATCAACGCTTCCTTTTCTTCCAGCAACAAAGTGCATCATCATCAATCACCGTTTCTAGAAAAGTGTGGTTCAATCAAGAAGGAAAAAAAAAACTACGTGCTAGTGCTATATGACGGCTGCATAGAGAAACCAATGGCACCGTTCCAGCCAACCAAAAACGAATCTGCCGAGAAGAAAGCCTCCAATGATTCAGCGTTTTTGAAAGTATGCTTTTCATTTTAAACAAACGTTCAAGCCACAAAGCCTAATGATTGCAGCGCTAAAAAAAAGAAAATAAAAGCAAGATGTCGCTTGCTCCGAAGAGAATAGTTGAATTAAAAATGACAAAACGTAAGTTGCTGAAATCAAAAAGTTAAATGCAAAATACTAAACCAAATTAAATGCAACAAGCTTCCTCCATGAATAAAAAAAAAATTTAAAGCATAGCCAACAAGTGCAGCTGGACAGCTGCTGCACCTTCACCTGTAGCCATCCATCTCAATTCCCAGATATGCGTTCCAGCCAGCAATAATATATATGGCAGCAGCTGCAAAAATACCGAGAGAGCTGCAAAATACCGAGAGTGTGTGAGCTGCAAAAAGTGTTACGGCTCCCCCCCTCTCCAAAGGGCCAAGTGTCACCAAAATGAGAGGGTGGGGTCCACCCTAAGAAAACCCTAATGGCATGTGTCTCCTTCTACAATTGGGCCTAGTCTAACACTACCAAAAATTGACCCAAAAATATAAAACTTAATTTTAAAAAGCCTAATCTACTAAATTAAAATTTGACTACATCTAAAATTAATTTGTAGAAATTCTTCAATTGCTTGTGCTCTTCCAAAAGTCTCCCAGTGTAATTCCAAAATTTCCCTGAAAATGAAAATAAGAATAATTAAGCTCAAATAATTCAAATTAATTAAAATATGAATTAGTAGTCTAATTAAGCCCAAATGGTGAAAATGACACAATAACTAAGAATTAAGCGCAAATCATCAACACAATTCGGCGCAAGAAACTAAGTTAATGGTATAAAATATTGATTCATCAAAATAGACCACACTTAGTCTTTTGCACTCCTGGGCAAAATCAAGACGCAAAACAGGGAACAGTTCAGAAGACACAGGAAGAGACACAGACTCAACAGACATACATAGAGTTGCATAGTTTTCACAAAATCTGGACAATGAAAAGCATAGGCCGAATCCCACACAGAGTCAATGAAAGCAGATACTCACAGAATCATCCAAACAGTTCAATACATGGAGAATAATCAATCAGTTCAAGAGATGAATCAAAAGCAACAGAGCCTCACAGATGCACACAATCAGTGTTTCTCTCAGGTGTTTAAGGTAAATCAATGTCACTCAATGCACTCAAGAAAGCAGACACAAATAGACTTGGCAAGCCTCTAATATCAACACTCAAGCACATACGCATGTTCAAATCAAAAGGTCTTTTCATGGTTGTAATTGGGCCAAGGACAAGGGAGGATACATCTGGATAAGAAGCTACAAACCATCAGGAACAAAGGAGCAATGGGGAACAAGTGTAAACACATTCAAACACACCCACAACATCTAATTCCATCCTCTTCTTGACTCCATTATTCACAAAAATTTTTCTGTATTTTCTCTTCTTCTTTTTTTTCATTTTTGTCTCTTTTTTTTTTCTATTCCACACACAATTCAAAAGACAAGATACATGATATTTACAGTGCAACCGCAAGAAAAGGACTCACTAGCCAATTCATCTGCAACTCCTAAGAGACCACACTTATTCCCAAAACAATTCCAAAGCTCCAAAATTCCCAAGGTTCAGGTGATCATGTTTTTTTTCACTTAGGCTATTGTATGAGCTTCAAAACAAAGAAATGGGGGAAGTATAGGCTCAAAGGGGCTAACAAAGATATCATAACAGGGTAGGCTATCAGGCTAGAGAGGCTCAGTCAACAAAATGCCTTTATCACTTCCAAACATGCATATCAATCAAGAATTATCAACAAGAGTCAAGCCAAGGCAAATGTGCAAGCAATCCAGAGACATATCACACATAAGAAAGATCATCAAAGGCTCAAATCTCGCACAGGTAATACTGTCACAATCAATTCAACTCTCAAACATCATGATCAATTTCCAAGCAAAGAAGAGCAAGGATTTCCAACCAATCAGAGTATCAAAGAAGTGAAGGACACATCTACAATCTAAACCAAGTCCAGAAATCAAGAGAAACATGCAAAACTGTACACAACACAACAAAAACTACCTAGAAAACAAAAAAATTTAACGCAGAAAACATAAACTAATCAAAGAAAATAAAGATCTCCCCCAATAGACCACACTTAAACTACACAATGTCCTCAGTGTGTCACAATCATCATATCAGAAATCAGAACAATCAACAAATCATGGACAAGTGCAATAAAAGCGGGAAAGGGGGAAGAAGGGAAAAGAAAAACTCCCCTGATCATGGTGGCAGTTGCCAATTTTGGACTTTCAGGGAGATGTTCTCCACCACTGGAGTCAGCAAGGAAGTCTTGGGGAGGAACTGCTTCAGTCTCCATATTTGATCAAGCAGGGAGATGTCCTCCACAGCTGGATCCAAGAAGCAGTGATTGTTGATGAGCAGGTTCAGCTGGTGCCTATTAATCTTCAAATTGTCGTGTATACTGACACCCTTGTCTTCCACCATGGGTGTGTGTTCATCAAATCCATATGTACCTCCTACAACATGGTTAGTGCAATGTGGTTCCACAGAAATAACATGCAGAGGTGTAACACCCAATCCCAGTGTAACATGCTGAACATTAGATATACTCTCAGAACATGAATCAATTTCAAATGTAGAAACAATATCAACAACAGGCTCAAATTCATGTTCAGTGCATGGAGAATAAACATTCATATAAGATGACAAAAGTTGTTTCTCATCATGCAGAGAGTGAAAATCAAAAGCATGCTCATCAATATCATCAACATCAACATACCTATCAACAACATAATCATCAACAACAGAATCAATAATAGGTATGTCTACCTCCACTTCCCTGAAAATTGGTTGAGTGGTGGAAGGTGAAGCTGGTCTACCTATCTCAAAAGTGGTACTTATGTCAGCCTGGTCCTCAAATTCTTCATTAGTCTCCTCAGGAGCAAGACTGGGGACATAGGAGTGTGGGAAAGTAGATGGCACAGTAGCAAGCTCATGACTCTGCTCCCCATCTCCTATGTGGATGGCACCAACATCATCTAGAAGCTGAACAGCCTGAAACGGTGATTCCTCTGAAACATAAGACTGTTCCTCAGTGAGCTGAGTGACCATCTGCCCCATCTGATCAGTCAAACTTTGAATAGAAGCTCTGGTCTCTTGCTGGAACCGAATGTTCTGCATGGCTATCTGCCTCAGTAACTCCTTCAATGTAGACTCAGAAGTAGTGGAAGGATGAGGAGTTGCTTGGGCAGGCTCATGAAACTACGGCTGTTGTGGTTCCTTAACAGGTGGAGAAGGCATAGAAGGAGTCTGGAATGATGATTCCTGATATTGATGCTCTGAAGTACCATACCATTCCAAGTTAGGATTCATCCACCCAGGATCGTCGCTATAACCATACCGCATAAGGGAGAATTTGTCAAGAAACTGATGCTCAAGATCTTCCCAACTGGTGACGGATCCAGGAGGAAGACCATAAAGCCAATCCCTTGCTGCTTCTTGTAATGAGTGTGGGAATGCCTTTAAGAACATGTGATCATCAGGGACATGAGGAGGTTTCTTTGAAGAGCAAATGGTGTAGAACTCCTCCAAGTGTCTGTGTGGGCATTCACCTGCAAAACCATGAAACTTAGGCAGCAAATGTATCAGTCCAGAGGTGAGAACGCAATGAACATCATCCTCATTAAGTGAAGCTTGCTCCCTAGGAGCACTCTCAGGAGTTGGAGGATGAGTCATATTGTTCTCAACATAGAAATCAGCAGAATATGCATGAGAAGCAATATCAGAGTCAGACGCAGAAGGAGAATCATAATCAAAGACACAGGCAGAAAAATAGTATTCACAAAATCAGAATAGGTAGACATGTAGAACGAAGAGGGAAAAGAAGAATGCAATGCAAATATGCAACTAAAGCTACCTAAATGCAACACACAATGACGAACACACAAAACAGAACATCACAGTCACAACACAAGACAAGACACAACACACACTAACATAACAAAGACCTAAAACCGAACCGTTGGTCCCCGGCAACGGCGCCAAAATTTGATGGGTGTCGCGGCCCATACAAATTTGATTGCATATTAGGAATGCAGTATAGACTAGGAAGTGACTCCTAGGTCGTCTCTCAAGGACCAAATGTGGTTCGAGAATTAGGTCAGACACGCAATGGGGGAGGTTGTAAAATTGGTTTTGTTTGTGAATGCAGAAAAACTAAATTTAAATACGCAAAATCAACCTAACTAACAGGATTGAAACGATTAGATACTAAAGAAAACATTACAACTAAATTATCACAACTAATCGAATTGCAATAAATAAATTAAAACAAAACATTTATTGTTTGGACCAATAAGAATGCAACGGTTAAGCTCGAAACTAAACATTATATTAAAGACAAGAAAACCGAATGAATTAGAATGTATTCACAATTCTAAAAGGAAAGAAAACATAAACGTTAAATTAAAATGCATGAAAGTAAGAATAAAATAAAATAGTAAACTACTATCTAGATGCATTCTAATAATATATATTAAGTTTGGATGCAAGCATGAAAACAAAATAAATAAATAAAAGGAAACTTTTGGTAGCTCTTCCTCATCAAGACGTGGCAGCATGTACATCCAGGAGCGTGCAACAGCTAAATCAACCCAATATCATCAACGCTTCCTTTTCTTCCAGCAACAAAGTGCATCATCATCAATCACCGTTTCTAGAAAAGTGTGGTTCAATCAAGAAGGAAAAAAAAACTACGTGCTAGTGCTATATGACGGCTGCATAGAGAAACCAATGGCACCATTCCAGCCAACCAAAAATGAATCTGCCGAGAAGAAAGCCTCCAATGATTCAGCGTTTTTGAAAGTATGCTTTTCATTTTAAACAAACGTTCAAGCCACAAAGCCTAATGATTGCAGCGCTAAAAAAAAGAAAATAAAAGCAAGATGTCGCTTGCTCCGAAGAGAAGAGTTGAATTAAAAATGACAAAACGTAAGTTGCTGAAATCAAAAAGTTAAATGCAAAATACTAAACCAAATTAAATGGAACAAGCTTCCTCCATGAATAAAAAAAAAATTTAAAGCATAGCCAACAAGTGCAGCTGGACAGCTGCTGCACCTTCACCCGTAGCCATCCATCTCAATTCCCAGAGATGCGTTCCAGCCAGCAATAATATATATGGCAGCAGCTGCAAAAATACCGAGAGAGCTGCAAAATACCGAGAGTGTGTGAGCTACAAAAAGTGTGATGGCTCCCCCCTCTCCAAAGGGCCAAGTGTCACCAAAATGAGAGGGTGGGGTCCACCCTAAGAAAACCCTAATGACATGTGTCTCCTTCTACAATTGGGCCTAGTCTAGCACTACCAAAAATTGACCCAAAAATATAAAACTTAATTTTAAAAAGCCTAATCTACTAAATTAAAATTTGACTACATCTAAAATTAATTTGTAGAAATTCTTCAATTGCTTGTGCTCTTCCAAAAGTCTCCCAGTGTAATTCCAAAATTTCCCTGAAAATGAAAATAAGAATAATTAAGCTCAAATAATTCAAATTAATTAAAATATGAATTAGTAGTCTAATTAAGCCCAAATGGTGAAAATGACACAATAACTAAGAATTAAGCGCAAATCATCAACACAATTCGGCGCAAGAAACTAAGTTAATGGTATAAAATATTGATTCATCACCAAGTTTGAAGTATAACCATCTGGCCTTTTAAGGTCCTTTATCCATCGACATACTATTCTAGCCTCATCTTTTGTTATCGTGTAATTTTCTTTTGGTTTGAGCATCCTCCCGTTATCTAGTGCCTTCAACTCCAAGTCTCTTCTTGAACAATCTAAAGATAAATCTTTTCGTGCGTTTTTCATTATCTTTGGTCTTTCCACTAACATTCATGAATGTATTGAAGATGTTGTCAAAGAATTTTTTTTCTATATGCATGACATCTAGATTATGTCTTAGCAAATTATCTTTCCAATATTGAAGATCCCAAAAAATGCTCCTCTTAGTCCAATTATGCCATTCCCCATACCCTTCAATCCTAATAACACCACTTTCAGTCACTTTTGGAAGATGTTCGACTCTAGTCCAGATTTGAGATGGAGTGAGCTTAGGGGGGGCATATCTCTTTCAACTTGTCCTTTGCGAAAAGCTTTCCTGTTTCGTCTAAATGGGTGATCACTGCATAAGAACCTTCGATGACAGTCAAACCAATAACTTTTGCGACCATAAGTCAAAAAGAATGACTTTGTGTGCTCCATACAATGTGGACAAGCTAACCGACCACGCGTGCTCTAACAGGATAACATGCCATATGCGGGGAAGTCATTAATAGTCCACATTAAAGCTGCTCTCATCAAGAAATTTTGCTTCTTAGAAATATCATATGTCCAAATACCACTCCACAACTTCTTCAAGTCATCAATCAATGGCTCCAAATAAACATCAATGGATGCCTTGGGATTAGATGGACCTGGAATGATACACGTTAAAAACATGTATAGTTTTGTCATACACATCTCAGGCTGAAGATTGTAGGGGGTGACAATCACCGACCAACATGAATATGGTGATGCGGACGCCTGAATGTAAGGAGTAAACTCATCTAAACATAAACCAAGTCGCACGTTACGAGCTTCACTAGCAAAGGATGGATGTGAACGATTGAAGTGCTTCCAAGCTTCACCATCAGAAGGATGACGCAACACTCCTTCAATTTTGTTACCATCATGCCATGTCATGTATTGTGCTGTTTGCATTTAGGCGAACATTCTTTGTAATCTTGGAATGATCGGCAAGTAGAACATGGACTTGAATGCAGTTGGATTTCTTTGCCTCTGTCCCGGATGCAATGTCTGAAATCGAGGATGCCCACAAAACTTGCATTCGACCAACGATGCATCATTTTTCCCATTCTCGTTGTCATAGAAAAGCATACATCCATTCAAACAACAATCGATCTTCTTTGTTTCCAATCTCAACTTTGAAACACAACTTTTGGCTTCATAAAAATTCTTTGGCAAAGAATTGTTTGGTGGTGTTAACCTTAAAAAAAACTTTCTCATGAAGTCCAAGGCTTGATTGGGAACATTCCAATTAGATTTACAAGCCATAATTTGAAGGCACACTGACAATTTTGACTCAATTGACCCTTCAAATACAGGTTGATTTGCCTCTGTTAATAAATTATAAAATCGTTGAGTCGTTTCATTTGGAGACTCCTCATCAAGACAATCATACGCTTCTTCTTGTCCATGTCGACCAAGAGCATGGTTAACCATCTCTTGCATATGATTAATGTCATCTATCTCATTTGTACGTACAAAAGTGTTCAAACCTGAAGCCGAGCAATTATTGACTGTAGTTGAGGTAGAAGGTATTTCTTCTCATGAAATGTCCAAATCTTGTAATTTGGCATGAAACCTTTCTGGTATAGGTGAACTTTGACTTCGTCATCTTTCAAAATTCGTGTACATTCGTACTTCAAGCATGGACATCGAATCCCTCCATCAATTGCATAATATTGAGATTGTCAAGAAGTCTCGACAAACTCTTCAACTCCGATGACAAAAGCTTCCTTCAAACCTCTCCTTCCGCTATAAAAACGGTCGTACATCCACCTTCAGTGGTTGGGAAAATGAGCCATGTTCTATGACAGGCCAAACAAACAAAAACTTAGGTAAAACAACAACACTCCATGTGACATAAGTAATAAACCTATTACTACTTAAGTCGTACATGGAAGGCAATTTGAATGCTACTGTCATAAGCATACAATAAGTGTATGCAATGAGAAGTCCTAAGTATTGAAATACCTTACACATCCTAAGTGCCTGTGTATTAAAGTTGGGGGAGACAACTTATTACTACTGAAGTTCTCTTTTATAGAGTACTTTCAAATATTTTGTAGGTTCTAAGTGTTTATAGTATACATTAACATACAATTTTTTTTAGGTTCTAAGTTGGGGGAGACAACTTATTACAATATACATGAGCATACAATATATACATCAACATAATTTAGGCAATCAAATATCAATAAAAGCATGCATATATAATACATGTTAACAACATTTAGGCTCATCAGATAGTTATATCACCAATTGAACTCTCCTAGCAACTTTTAAACATAATTTTAGACTTGCTAAAACTGTCACACAACATAGAAATGCTAACATTCGAAATTTGAGTTTGTTATGGTCAAACACAGCACCAAAATGGTCAAACTGCACTAGAAAATGACACTTTAAATTGTGCTTTCAAACTGAAAATTGTATGGCAATGTTTGGAAAGGTTAATTGATGGTGCAAGCAAGTTTATATCATCAATTAGAAGGTGTAAAAACACTCAAACACCCAAGAAATACACTGTAGCAAAATTTCACTGGTTGACTTCCAAATTTATGCAAAATTTATGGCTTAGGAAGTGAGTTTGCATAGTAGCTCAATTTTGACCAAATGAACAGTGCAAAAAAGTTTGGAATGGTAAAATAAACTAGCTCAAATGTGAAGAAAGCACTGAAACATCCACATTCATCAAATGACAATAACAGTTGCCAAAAATGCAAAAATTTTCATCAAAATTACACTAGAGAAAGGCTTCTAAATTGGTGACTTTAAACCCATATTTGGTAGGAAGTGATGCAACAACTGTATTGAGTGATGAAACAACTTTGAATAATGATTTTACATATGTGCAAACTGTTACACAACTCAGAAACACAATACAATGCAAAATAACTGGTTCACTTCCCTTTAAATCACAATATTGATGGTTTAAAAAGGCAAATCTGCATATAGGCTGGACAATGACCATTTGACAGTGTAGACAAGTTTAAAATGGTAAAATATGCTTGCACAAATGTGTAAACTGCACATCCAACTTTCACTCTATAGAAAATTGAATTTGGTTACTCATTTTGATGGTTTTTATGCATGAATTGGCTATAGCAAGGGTGATTTTCGAATCTTGCTTTTTATGTGCTTTTCGAAAGCTTGAGCAAGTCTAAATGGATGTTTGAAAGTTGCTAGCACTGTTCATTTGGTAAAAAATGAACCTATATGCAGATTAGTCTTTTAAACCATCAATTTTTGGGTAAAAATGGAAGTTAAATGATGATTTTTAGTTGCCAACAGATTATACTTCATTTTAAAACTTGAACACACTCAAATTCATCAATCAAAGTTGCTTGGACTGTTAATTTGAGTTTCAAACAGTTCTATTCGAAATTGGCTTCAAAACCACCAAATTCAATCATTTGTTTTGAGTGCAGTTTCAGTTTCAGCCACTGTTTGACAATTTGGCTGCAAGTGTCATCTATTATGGATTGGAAAAAGTTGGTTCTATGGATGGTTCAACAAAGAGAAGGAAGGTATTTGGTGGTGTTTTCATTTTAGATTATAATCATTGATTACTGCGAGAAATCAATTGGATGGATCTCAAATTGCAAATAATTGGTCAGTTAGAAGGCTAAACAGAGGCACAATTGAAGGAAATTTCAATGAATTACTGGCAACAAAAAAAAAGGAATAAAATATTGACAAGTGATAAATGATGGAATCCATTATGCAGGACAAACTTAGAATGCTAAAACCAACAATGGTGGAGGAACAAATAATGTCAGATTTTTCATTGAATGGTATAATATGAGTTTTCGTCATGCTAAGCAGTTTAATTCAAGCTTAGTTCAATGCATTTACACTTCTTTGAGTCATTTTTTTTGTTGTACAACTTTCACTCCGTAGAAAAATGAATTTGGTTGGTTAATTGATGGTTTTTGATGCATAAATTGGCTATAGCAAGGGTGATTTTTGAATCTTGTGGAAAGCTTTAGCAAGTCTAAATGGATGTTTGGAAGTTGCTAGCACTGTTCATTTGGTCAAAAATGAACCTATATGCATATTAGCCTTTTAAACCATCAATTTTTGGGTAAAAATGGAAGTGGAATGATGATTTTTAGTTGGCAACAAATTTTACTTCACTTTAAAGCTTGAACACACTCCAATTGATCAATCAAAGTTGCTTGGACTGTTAAATTTGAGTTTCAAACAATTATATTCGAAATTGGCTTCAAAACCAATTATGATAGTGGCGAATTCAAATCCAATTAGCCATTGTTGTGCAGTTATATGATTTTACAATGGTAAAAAGAAGGCTTTAGGAGAAAAATCAAAGCCAAACAAGGAGAAGGCCTTGCAAATAGCTAGAGGCAACTCAACTAAAGACTTATTATAGGGTAGTGACCATGCGCTGAGAATCTATAAATGGCAAACTACCCCTCCTTATTAAGGGATATTAAATCTCTTTTGAACTTTTTAGAGCATTCTCAGCACTGTTTATTTGGTAGTTGGCACGCAGGATCAATTCACATGCTTTTAACACCGAAATTGGTCCAATTCACCAACCAAATTTGAACAGAAGATTCAAATAGAACTAGAAACAAGTCTTATGACTCAAGGACAACAATTTTAATTTGAACAAAGACTCTAGGAATGATGTTAAATATGTCCAACACAGTGTTCTAAAATGGACACATTAAAAAATTCACAAAAAACAACTCTTGTTCTTGTCCTCTAGTTTCTACTATTTATTCTTGTCCTTGTTTTCTTGTTTCTAATTTTTTTATGACCCCATTTCCCTTGTCCCCTTGTTCGCTAGAGAGAGACAAGGCACTGACTTTGACAATGATTTTGATTAGGATTTCTTGAATCATCCATTTCATGTGTTCCAAGAATTTATCAAAGATTTTTTAGGGGTAGAGAAATTAAAGATTTTTTGGACTGTTCTCCATTGGGGTTTAAATAGAGAAAGGGTGTATGATAGGGCTATTCTGGCATCTAGCTTCACTGTTTCAATATATAACCTTTGATTTTTAAATTTTTGTGTTTGTATGCAATGATTTGAGGGGAAACGAAGGAGCGGATTTGCGGGATCAACTAAAACTACCATCCCTCTTCATAGAGGAGATTTGCAGGGTAAAGAAGCCTTTTAGAATATTAACTAAAGTTCAAACAATTACCAGTATAGTTCTATCAACACCCAAATTCACACATTATGAATCCAGAAACAAAAGCAAATCCTAATGACTCATCATAAACTGACCATACGAGTGCAAAGCCACACCATCTTATATGTTGATTTCATAAGACGTAAAGTATTTAAAAAAATGGATACATGATGCCAAATATTATAATAAAAAGAAACATTAATTATACTGTTTTCACTACTTATTATCTTAAATCACAATAGAAAACATTTTCCATACATGCGACTCTAATATGCAAACTGACCTCAGAGACCAATGCAAAAAATCAGTACCCAAATTCTGCACCCAAAGTTTCCGCCAATTGAGTGAAACTAGTATCGAAACCCTGCATCAATTGAGCACCGCATCAGCAACAAGAAATAACATGCCAAACAAAAAACATCCAAAACCAGAAACAAGGAATCAACTCCACCGTAGGGATTGTCGACACCCTCCTTCGACGACACCCTCCTCGATAGTGGCAAAAAAGGAAGCAAGGACCGTCAACCACTAGCCTTGATCGAAAGCCTCTCGTAGCAAAGATGAGAGAAACCCACCACCAAACCTCTAGTAGCGATATGAACGTCCTCCTCAGACCACTAAATGAGCTCAAAGCCTCAACTCACCACCACCAACTAAAGAACGAAACCAATGTTGATTGGGAGCAAAGGAGAATTTCGCACACAGAAGAGGATTGGGGAACGAAGGGAGGTAGTAGTGCTGAAGAATGAAACTAGGGCTCGAAAAAGTGAAATTCGCGAGAACCCCCAAATTGTTATTTCATATTATTAGACAACTTACCGACGGGCACAACCCTTCGGTAATTAACATTCCCACTACCGATGGTCCAAATCCTTCGGTAAATTACTACTCCAGCTCCAGAGGCCCTCGGTAAATCCTTCGAAAAATGTTATTTATCGACGGCCTGTAAGCCTTCAGTAATAATCCTTCGATAAATCACACATTTCTTGTAAGCGAGTGTTTCTGATTTTTTCAATTGGAGCTACGGTACCGATGACAGGAAAAATGTTGGAATGAGAGAGACATGAAAGAGAAAAGGTTGAGAGGAATGAAGAAGGTAAGGGGGTTTCTTTTTTTAAGTTTTGAAAATAAAAATTATTAAAATACCCTTAACCTTAAAACTTAGAATCCATGATATATTAAGGTATTTTTGTCTACTAAAATCCGGTACACATTGTTAAATGAAAAACAGACATATGCAAGTTAGCAAACCCCATATATATATTAAATTTTATTTTGTATATAAATTAATTTTAAACTTATAAAATATCAAATTATTTTTCTTTCTCATTTTTTAAAAGGACGTATACCAATTACGTTCAAACATAACCTAACAAAATATCAAAACTATGATAAGTTTTCTGTTTGTTCTTAACAAGAAAGATGGAGGCAGTGAAACATTATAAGAAAATTATTAAATAATAATTAATTTTAATGATAAAAATTATTTAAATAATCTTATAATTTTAAAATAAGAAAAAATGCTTGAATATATTTTTTAAAGTTAGAAAAAAAAACAAATTTAAATTGAAAGCGACTGAAGGGTAGTTAAGGAAATAAAAATATATAACGTCGTATTGCAGAAGAATCAACGGGTCCGTCCATTAGCCAGAGACTATGAGGCATATAAATGCTATTTTACTGTTATTATTTTATAGGTTAAAACCATTTAGGCGTCCCTTTTTTCGTAAGGTATTTCCAATTGGGTCCCCTTTTTTTAGAACTTCCCAATTGAGTCCTTATAAGTGCTAATTTCAAACAAATTAGCTCCTGCCGTTAAAAATCATTCACGGTGTTAAAATAGTGCAGAGGTGTTGTCTGACGTGTTAAACGTTTTACTGATTTGCGACATGTGGCACTGTTGACTGAAACTTGGCGTTTTATCCATTCATTAAAGATGATAATTAGATTTGTAATTGTCAAATTATGAGAAGAATGAAATTGTGAGTTTAATTTCTGAAGTAGGAGACCCAACTCGAGATATTTAGGGTTCGTTGGTGTTGAAGGTTGGGCAACACTTGAAGAGGGAAGTTCTAAAGTAGAAGACGCAAAAATGTCGATGACTCATTCGTGTTCGTCTTCAACTTGCAATGAGTGCGGATAAAAGCATTTGCGTTCTGTGAGCTCTCGTGGAGATGGAGGGTGGAACAAGAAAGGTGCATCGCTGATCTGCCATTGTGGAGAGAAGACTGTGTTGAGGACTGCAAAAATGACCAAGAATCGAGGGAAACAGTTATGGGGTTGCCCTAAGTATAAGTTGGGGAGTGAAAATGGAGGATGCAACTTCTTCAGATGGTTTAGTGATTGGGGAGTTGAAGAAAGTGTTAACTGTGAGGTGTTGGAAGCAAATGACGAGAGGTTGGTGAAGACTTTTGAAAATCAAGGTGTTAAGCAGATCTTTGATGTGCCGAAAGTTGTGATGGGTCTTCAAAGTTGGATGAAATATTTGGTTGTGGTTGTTAGTGTTGTACTTATAATGAACATGATTATAATTGCAATGTTGATGGGAAGGGCTTGATAATGTATTTAGTTGTAGTTTCATAGTGTACTTAGGATTGGTCTGTTTTGGTATTAGTTGCAGGATTTGGTCATGTTATTATAGTTAGGTGGTCTGTTATGGTATTACTTGTAGGTTTTGGGTATTGTTAATGTTTTGTGCTCTGAACATGTATTGCTTCAGATGTTTAATGTAGTGGTCCAGATGTTTAATGTACTGGTTGATATGTTTAATGAAAATGATATTTTGGAAAGCATGAGTTCAGACTATTCTTCTATGTGTTGTTAACATTTCCCTATATTGACACTTCATTGTAAAACAGTATTTAAGAATGTGCTATATTGGCACCTGATTGAAGAAGTAAGACATCATTTATCAAAGTTGTATATTGCCACCTGATTACAGAAGATTAACAGTAATTGTACTGATATATATCAATCTAAATACAGAACTGAATGAGTAAAATAGGCACTGAAATTTCATTACTGAAACATTAAGTGTAGATTTTTATATAAATACCAAAAGGTAACCATTCATTGTTCATATAGCCAGCAAAATTCAAGTGACCTATTACATGAACCATTGAACCATTCTTCAAGTGGCCTATTACATATGGTACCACTAAAACATCAAAGTCTGGTAAACATCAAAATCTGGTAAACATCAAAAACTAGTTACATCAAAATATGGCCTATTACATATGCTACCATCAAAATCTGGCCTATTACAAAATTTGGTAAAGTTCAAGTGGATGAAATTGCGATCTGACTTTGAAGGTATCAGGTCCAATCTCATGCATAAAGATCCTGTCCCATTGTTGGATGCACGTCTTAATGAGTTGTTACGTGAAGAACAACGTCTTCTTACCCAGTCCATCATTGAAGACCAAAGATTGTCTATTGTTCTAGTCGCATACATGCCACAAGGGAAGTCACGACACCATGACATGAGTATTATTCAATGTTTTAGTTGCAATCGATTTGGCCATTATGCTTCAACCTGTCCGAAAAAATTTTGCAACTACTGTAAAAAGGATGGTCATATTATTAAGAAATGCCCAATAAGGCCACCACGACGACCTACAACAGCTTTTACAACCACGACTATTTCTTCTATTTCCAACAATTCTGCCAATCCAACATCTGTCTATCCAAATGCTACTACTGATGCTCCAACTTTGACCCCTGAAATGGTTCAACAAATGATAATTTCAGCTTTTTCTGCTTTGGGATTATCAGGTAACTCCTCTTCCCCATGGTACTTTGATTTTGGGGCTTCCAACCACATGACCAACAATGCTCGATTCCTTACTAATATAAAAAACTATTCGGGGAATCTGACAATAGATACTGCTGGTGGAAATCAATTGCTTATAACAGAAACTGGTGATATTTTTCCATTTCTAACAAATGTCTTTGTTGCTCCTGGTCTCACCAGTAATCTTATTTTTGTCGGTCAATTAGTTGACAATGATTGCCGAGTTCAATTCTCACAGTCTGGTTGTTTTGTGCAGGATCAACACTCGGGGAAGATAATCGCGAAGGGGCTTAAAGTTGGACGCCTTTTTCCCATCCATTTCTCGTTGTCTCCAAGTCTTTCTTTGCCTTTAGTCTCTTGTAATTCTGCTGTGGTTGATCACCAAGTGTGGCATAAACGCTTTGGGCATCCCAACTCCAATGTTCTCCATGACATGTTCAAATATGGTTTTCTTGGAAATAAACACATTCCATCTCTTAATAATATTCATTTTGATTGCATTCCTTGTAAGCTTGGCAAAAGTAAAATTCTACCTTTTCCAACACATCAGTCGACTGAAACACAACCATTTGATATCATCCATAGTGATGTTTAGGGAGTGGCACCAGTCACGTCTCATGCTAATGACAAATATTTTGTAACTTTTATTGATGATTATAGTCGTTTCACTTGGGTCTATTTTTTGCGCTCAAAAGATTAAGTCTTTTTCACTTTCAAATTCTTTAATGCTTATGTCCAGGCCTAATTCTCCTCCAGAATCAAGATTCTTCGCTCTGATAATGGGGGGAATACACATCACAATTATTTCAAGAATTCTTACAATCCAATGGTATTTTATCTCAAAGATCATGTCCATCAACCCCTCAACAAAACAGGGTGGCTGAACGGAAAAATCGTCATTTGCTAGATGTTGTTCGCACTCTTTTACTGGAGTCACATGTGCCATCAAGATTTTGGTGTGAAGCCCTTTCCACTGCTATTCATCTTAAACAAATTGACATCTCCTTCCATAAGTAATGAATCTCCTTTCACTCGATTATTTGGTCACCCACCCGATTACTCCACTCTTCGTATCTTCGGTTGTGCATGTTATGTCCATCTTCCTCCACATGAACACACCAAGCTCACTGCACAATCTGTTGAATGTGCTTTTCTTGGATATTCTCCTCATCAAAAGGGCTTTCTATGTTATGATCCTAATCTTAATCGAATTCGGGTCTCTAGAAATGTCATTTTTCTAGAAAGTGTATATTTTTTTGCAAACCATCATGACTCGTTCTCTTCCCCAATTTCTGTTTTGCCATTGTTTTCTAATTCTTCTGCAAGTCAATCCCATGGGCCCCTTCAAGATACTTCCTTGGATGCTGATCCAGTACAAGCTCCAAAACCAGAACCAGCTCCTTTACGACGTAATTCACGCATTGGTAAGCCCCCAGAAAGGTATATCTACTCCATGACAACAACATTATCATCTATTCCTATTCCTTCTTCTTATAAACAGGCAATGCAGAATGAATATTGGAAAAGAGCTATTGAAAGTGAACTTCTTGCCTGGGAAGAAAATCAGACATGGGATATAGTGCCATGTCCTCCATCTGTTAAACCTTTAGGCAGCAAGTTTGTGTTCTCCATAAAGCTGTGTTCGGATGGCTCCATAGACCGGTACAAGGCGCTACTGGTTGTGCTTGGAAATAAGCAAGAGTATGGCCTTGACTATGATGAGACTTTTGCTCCAGTTGCAAAGATGACCACTGTGCGAACTATCCTTGCTCTTGCTGCATCCAAATCTTGGCCATTACATCAAATGGATGTCAAAAATGCATTCCTCCATGGTGACCTTAAGGAGGAAGTTTACATCACACTTCCTAGTGGTATGTCGACTCTCTTCCCGAATACTGTTTGCAAATTGAAACGATCTTTATATGGCTTGAAGCAGGCCCCAAGAGTATGGTTTGAAAAGTTTCGCTTCAGTCTTCTTGGTATTTCTTTCAATCAAAGTCAGTATGATTCATCACTCTTCCTTCAACGGACTCCTAAAGGGATAGTCGTACTTCTTGTTTATGTGGATAACATTGTGGTCATTGGTAATGATCAAGATGCTATTTCTAGAATCAAACAAATGTTGAATTCAACTTTTCACATGAAAGAGTTAGGCTATCTCAATTATTTCTTGGGTTTAGAGGTCCATTAGCATCCTGAAGGTATTTTTGTAAATCAGCATAAATATATTCAAGATTTGGTCCAACTAGCGGGACTCACCAATGTTACCCCTGTTGACACTCCAATGGAAGTTAATGTTAAATATAGACGACATGGAGGAGAGCTTCTTGACGATCCCACTCAATATCGGAAACTAGTTGGTAATCTCATCTATGTGACTATCACTCGCCCTGATATTTCTTATGTTGTACACACTGTTAGTAAGTTCATGCAATCTCCAAGGCACTTCCATTTTTCAGCAGTACAACGTATCATTAAATATCTCCTTGACACCTCAGGTCGGGGTTTATTCTTTCCTGGTAATTCATCTCTTCAACTCCAAGCTTTTAGTGATGCTGATTGAGCTGGTTGTCCAGACACTAGGAGATCAACTACTGGCTGGTGTATGTTCCTAGGGAATGCTCCTATTTCAGGGAAATGTAAGAAACAAGACTCAATCTCCAAGTCGTCCACTGAAGCAGAATATCGCGCAATGTCTGCTGCTTGTTCTGAAATAACATGGGTACGTGGTCTTCTTACAGAGCTTGGAGTTTCTCAAGCACAACCCACTCCACTACATGCTGATAACACCAGTGCCATACAGATTGCAGCAAATCTAGTTTACCATGAACGGGCGAAACACATTGAGGTCGACTGTCATTCTATCCGAGAAGCATATGATCGTAGGGTCATCACTCTACCACATGTCTCCATAGCTGTTTAAATAGCTGACATTTTCACTAAATCATTGCCACGCCAGCGCCACAATTTTCTCCTTGGCAATTTGATGCTTGTAGATTCACCAGCATCAATTTGAGGGGGGATGTCAATGAATGGAAAAGATATGCAACGATTATTCTCTTAATTAGGATAATTAAATGTAATAAATGTATATGATATTTTAGCTTATTTAGTAGGCTGGTTATTCTCTTAATTAAGATAATTAAATCTAATAAATGTATATGATATTTTAGCTTATTTAGTGGGCTGAAAATCAGCTTGACAGATTATAATTATTTGTATATATATATATATATATATATATATATATATATATATATGAAAGTTCTCCAGCAAGAGGGAACACAGTTTTCTGGCTCAATCTTCTCTAAATTTAACATTAAAACCCACTTTGAAAAATTTAGCAAAAGAGCTAAAGTCACTTAAGATTTGGCAAAGGCAAGAAAGCCTTCTCAAAGAAAAAGAAAGAATTAAAAGAGAAGAGTATCTTTCTAAGTTGGAAGAAGAGCTTAGTATTCTTAATGGAAAATAAGAAAAAGTCCAAAAGGATTTAAGGAAGATAAAGAGAAGAAGAGAGGAAGACAAAAGAAGGAAGAAAGAACAAAGGGAGAATGAAAAAAGAGAGAAAGAATAAAGAGAAAAAGAGGAGGAATTAAGAAAAGAGAAAAAAGAGGAAGAAAGAAGAAGAGAGTATGAAGAGAAAAAGGTAAAAGAAATGAATGAGAAAGAAAAGAGAGAAAAAGAAGAGATTGAGATAAAAGAAGAGGAAGAGTTACTAAAGCACCCTACCACTCCCATAATTAAGGTTGAGACTAAGATGATGAGGGGATTTTTTCAATCCTTGAACTTTTCTCAATACATCCAACCATCTTTCATAACTCCATTTTTTACTTTTGAAATTTCAACTTGTTTTTCACCTCCCACAATTTTTAACTCCTCAAATTTTTCCAAATCAAACTTTGAGTTGATGTTACCTTTGAGGATACAATTAACTCAAAGTAAACACAAAAAATTTTGTGGAGTAGACCTTCAAAGCTTGGAAGTAAATTCTTTTCAAATTAGCATAAGGTCTTATTTAAATTATTCATCTACATATATGTTGTTTGCTCACAAGATTATTGGTTTTGAGTTTGATGACACTTGCATATGGATCTTTAATCCTGGTGGAAAGATACACAAATTAACCAATAATAAGAAAAATGTTTTTGTCATAAAAGAACAAGAAGATTTGAGGACAAATCCTTTTCAAGATGGAGGGAATGATGGCAAACCCCTTGCCATGACCTAGCACATTCATGAAGAATTGGAGAAATCTATGAAAGATGGGCCTAGACTCTTTCTCTTGGGCCATCTTAAGTCATCATGAAGATTTAGTAGAGTAAGAATAATGTTGGGCCTTATATTTTGGGTCAAGTAGTCTAGATTTTATTTGGGCTTTGTATTTTGGGTCAAGTAGTCTAAATTTTATTTGAGCTTGGTATTATGGGCCTAGTAGTGTATAATTCCAATTGGGCCTTATATTTTGGGTCAAGTAGAGTAGGATTTTCACCAAATAAGTCAACAAAGGGTCAAGGCTCAAAGTTGACTATGCTTGGACCTCCAAAATGGGTGTGTTGACCAAGGGGTCAACATTTTGGCTAAGCTTGGAGAACAAGGGAGAAGAATTTCGTCCTAGACATGTGGAAGCTTCCCATTGGAGAGTTTTCCTCCTAGTTAGTGGCCATGTGTCACTCTAGGAATGGAGAGTTTTTCTATAGGTAGTGGCCACATGTCACTCTCTCATTTGAGAGGATTTTTTTCCACTTGTCTCCCTCCTATTAGAGAGGATTTCTCCTTGCTCTCCAAGACAACCAAGGTGGCTCTTTTAGGTTAAAGTTTCAGCTTATTTTGAGACACATTAGCCTATAAATAGAGGTGTTCTCCATCATGTAATCACCTTTGATTTAGAGTAAAGTTATCCTTTCATTTTTGTGCCATACTACTCTTTTAGGGTCACCCTAGGTTAGAGCAACCCAAGTGGCCTCCTCTAGCCACCTTCCTCCAAGAGTTGGCCCAACCTCTCTTAGAGAACCACCAAACACACCTTCCATCATCATACAACTCATCAAAACCATGAGCTATCAACACCTTTCACCACCACCAAATTCCGCAATCTTCATCCATGAACTTATGGCTTGATTTGCTTCTAGATTTGGCTTGTCCTTGCTAGAGCATTTTGCCATCATAAAGGAAACATAGCTCTCAAAGACCAAGAAGAGGAGGTTATCTTCAGTGCCTGTAACACAGGGCGGCAGATTCAAGTGAAGAAAACCAATCCCAAAGCTGCATTTAAAGATGCACCCAGAAATGGTAACAGAACCGCCAAATCAAAGAGGAAAGGTAAAAATTATTTTCTGTCGTAGGTACCTAAAGAAGAAAAAGACAACAAAGGAGCAGATGTTCACCAAAGTCCTCTAAAGAAGCAGGAAGGACTGAGACCAGGCCTCCCTGTACAATTCAGCAAAAAGCTTTGGGTGATAAAGGACTTCACAGCTGATGGACTAATAAAGGAAAGGATGACACCACAATTAAAAATGTAGCTGGTTGATGTGACATGAGCTTATTGGGTCAAGCTAGTGACGTTAAAGAAGCGCTTGTTGGAAGGCAACCCAGTGCTCTGAACCTTTACTTTTTAAGTTTTAATTTTTATTTTTAGTTTTAATGTGTGTTTCCTTTGATTTTATTTTATTTTTATTGTGCTCTGCTTGAATGAACTGAACTACTTTGATTCAACTATGCCTTTTTGTGTGATAAGTTTACTTGTTGAAAATTCTAGTGTTTGATTGAGGTTGAGATGATGCATGATGATAAATTTGTGAGACAGGTGCTAGAAATAAAGTTTGATTAAAATACTGAGCAGGTTGTTTTTCTAAATGTGAGAACTTATAAGTCTACCTGTGTGACTTTTGAGCTTCAGAGTTGTTTTTAAATAATTGTTGTTACTTTAGAAGCATGAATGATTTTGCCCAAATTTTCTGTGATTGAACTACTTACCTGCAGGTTTCATATGATCAAGGCCATCTTTTGTTATCCCTTATTCTTTTGGCCTTCAAAATATTTTTGCCCACTGGAAAGAGAACCATTGGTTCCAACCCTTGAACCTTGAGCCTGATTTGTCTTTAAACCTTTTTGAAAATGTTTTACCTTGAGTTAAGTTGAGAACATTTGATGAGGTACTGATAAAGGTTCAAGTTTGGGGTTCCCAGGAAACAACCCACCTCTCTAGACAGTGAGCAATCAAAAGAAAAAGCAGGTGAAAAGAAAAGGCAAAAGAAAAGAAAAAGTGAGGAAAAGAAAGATTCAAAAAGAAAAAGAAAGAGCTCACTGCAAGGGAAGGTTGGGAAAAAGAAAAGAGAATTGTTCTTGAAAGATAAGTCATAAATGCTAACCAAAAAACCAATTTCCTTCTTAGCCCAGCCAAGTTACAGGCCATGAAAAGCCCTTGTGATGATTACCTACTTGTGAGTATGTTGATTGTAGTTAAATGAAAGGCAAAATTAATTTGTGTGACATTGTGACAATAGAGAGAAACACCACACCATACACCTCTGAGTTGATTGAAACACTTTTGAATGCTTAAGAGATATATTTGAGTGCTTGAGTGAAACACCTTCCCTGGTGAGGAATAGTTCTCTGAATTTCTGATTGCATATCTGCTTGGTTGATTGATCACTCTTAAGGATAGCACCTGTTGAAAATGCATCACATTGACCATGATTGAATTAAAGCATCTGCACATCTTGACTGAAATCTTATGCTGAAATTGATAAAAGTGATTCTTTGTCTTGAAATTATTTTTGAAAAAGGTTGAGTCATTGTAGTGATTGTTCTGAAAAGCTGAGTTGCATTTTGTTTGCTTGAGGCCAAGCAAAGTTCTAAGTTTAGGGTTGTCATAACGGATTGAAACAACGTTATTTGCTATATGATTTTGATACTAAAAGCACCATTTTTCACTTAGAAACTTGCTTGGACTCACATGTTTTTAATAAATTGTGTGAATAAGAGAGTTGAGGTTCATTTCAATAGTTTTCTAACAAATTCCCCTTGTTTTGACAGAGATTGAAACAATACTGGAAGAAGAAGTGAAAACCCAAGAAGAAGGAGTTCAAAAGGGGTCAAAAAGGCACAAAAAAGAGAAAAAACCCGAAGCCCAGGCGACAAGAACGAAAAACAACGCATCTAGGATCAACGTTGTTCACCCAGGTGACGGCCCCGACGCCCGGGCTACGGACGCTCAAAGATTAGGTGTCTAAAACTGATGCCCAAGCCCCACATGAACCTCAATTCACGCTTGGGCAAGCTCCCTACGATGCTTGAGCGTGATTTCACGTGGATCGGGCCTTGATTCTTCTCTGATTTGATTCTTTTGGACCGGGCCGCACTTTGGGACGCGTTTGACGCTATTTAAAGGACCCTAGGGCTCTAGGTTTTGCATCCCTGGCATAAGAGAGCATAGCAATATACTCCTAGCCAATTCTTAGTCTTTTCATTCTTTCTTTTCTTCCATTATTCATAGGTTCCCCCATGTCTATGGGGAACTAATTTCTATTTTTTGTTGGGGAATGATGTAACCTTGTAAACTCTCATGTATTTGAATTGATTCTTAATTCTATATGTTTTATTTCATTATTTGTTAGAGTAATTCACCTGCTTTATTCTTGCTTATACAATAACATTATCTGTGAATTGCATGAGTGCCAGGAGGTTCCTTTCAATTCAGGTCCCTGTTGAATTACTCCTAAGGGTTATATTGCTCAGGGATAAGGGTATGAGTCTTAGTCGTCTTGATCTTCACATCATTTTACCAGGAATGTTAGGAATTGTATGAATTGATAATTAGGGACAGACTTATTTACCGAGGGATCGAGTTTAAGTGATTTAGTGCGGGACGTTGGTATTAATGAATAAAGAAGAATTCTTATATACATGAGAAGGAACTTGGTGAAATCTAACCCCAACAACATACCCACCACATATAAATCAACCTTCGTTCATCTTTGTGCTCTTTTGCCATTGATCAATTGCAATTTATTTTCTTTATTATATTTGCACTACAAATCTATGATCTCTTTTAATATTTAAATCTTAATTAATCTTGTTTTCACACAACTATTCAGCGCCGAGAGTCCTCTAGGATACGATACTTGATCTTACCATTTTATATTACTTGTGCGACTCGGTACACTTGCCGATTTGCCCCAACAATAACACCCTCAATTTACTATGCGAAAGCCTAGACAGAGGCCCAGACCCCCAAACACTCGTTGTGCACACCCATTCATTATTCGAATAAATCTGGTAGTGATCCTAGACCACAATCAAGCACTCAGCGCACTATCTTGTTGTGCGAACCATCAAACAAAGAGCTAACCCCTATAACCATAAGCTCATCACACCTTTTCGCTATGCAAATCAGCAAACAGAGAACCAGTCCCCATGACCACTTGCTGAGCGACCCATTTCGCTGAGCGAGTCTGCATAACTTTGCAGCACAAATTCTGCAACCCAAACCACCTTTACCAATTCTAACTATTTTTCCCAACTTCTAACTCTCCTAAATTGTGTTGTATACCTAATTAGACTTGTTTAAGTGTTTTAAATCCTTACTATCATCATTCTCTAGTATTTATGAACCAATTCCTTCTTCAAAACTTACAATTCAACAACCTATAGACCCAATTCATGTTTTATCACTTTTGACACATTTTCAAGCAATGTAAGACCTCAAACAAGTCACATTTGACTTACACAAACTGTCTCAACAGACCAATTGAGCATCTAACCTCTAAATCTCATTTTCACTAATCCACTTCCTTAATTTAACCTTAAAACTTGACACTTGAGACTTTGTTTACTGTCTAACAACCTTATAACCAATTTCCAACCATTCCAAGTAAACAAACATTTTGAATAATATTGAAACCTTCTTGATAAACATATATGACTTGATCGTCAGAGTGCTTTATGCAGGTCACCCACCGTTCAGTAGTACATAACTTGGAAAAGTAAGTTATCTGAGGGAGCGTATATCTCCCTCAAAAGTTTAAGAGTGTTGTTGAAAGGCAGAGTGAGAAGAAGTTAAAATTCTGAGAACAGATGGAGGAGGAGAGTATATCTCCATTGATTTCAGAAATTACTATGAAAGAGAGGGAATTGTTCATGAAGTTACCCCTCCCTACACGCCTCAACACAATGGGGGCAACATAGAGGAAGAATAGAACTATTTTAAACATGGTGAGGTGCATGCTCAACACAATGATAGCCCAACCTCATTACAAGTCTGGGAAAAGTCCTTTTGATGGCATTTGCATATAAAGATGTTGATTGTTTTAGATGAATGGCAATTTTATTTCATGTGATTTGTGAATAATAAGGAGTGGGAGTGCTACCGTAAACACTTGAGTGATTGAGTGAAACACTTGCTTGGTGAAAAACTTCTAGAGTTCATGATTGCATTTTTGCTTAGTGGATTGGTCATTCATAATGTATAGCGTCTGTTGAGAAAATTGTGAACTAAACTGGATTGAAAGCATGCATACATCTTGATTTGATTTCATTGAAGATCTAAAATTGAGTAGTTCTTGTCATGTACTTTATGAGTGTTGAATCATTGGATGAAATAGTGGAAAGCCAAGCTTTGTTTTGTTTTTAGTTTTGTTTGTTTGCTTGAGGTCAAGCAAAGTTCTAAGTTTGGGGTTGTGATAATGGTTGAAAAACCGTTATTTTCATATTCTAATTTGGACTAAATTACGCACTTTATTGCTTAGAATGAGCTTGAAATCAAACAAAACTCAATAAATGAGTCAGTTGAGAGTGAAGAGCTGTTTTTAGCGATATTATGCTTGTTTTGCATTGCTTTGCAACAATTTTGATAAAAGTAAAAATTGGAGTTGGAGATATAGGTCTTGGACTCAAAGAAAAGGAAGAAAGGTTGAAGTACCAAGGGTTGCAGTGTAGAAAAGTCAAACAGAATGCAGAAAAGTCAACCAATCAACCAGAAAAGTCAACAGTCAAACAGAAAAGTCAATCAGTCAACCAAAAAAGTCAACCAGTTGACCAGAATGCAGTTGACCAGCGCCGGGCGGTGAACCCCTAGCGTCGGGCGGTGGCGCGGCTTGAGGGATACCGCCGGGCGGTGAAATTGGGCGCCGGGCGGTTCCCAGATGGGCCTGGACTTCTTTTATGTCATTTTTTATGATCTGTTTGGGCTTGGGCTTGTTTTATGTTATTTTTATGCCCTATTTAAAGGTCAGAACGTCTCAAGGTTTGTATCTTTTGATGGCTTAGGCACAGAAACACACTTTTCACCCCTTTGGGGTAGATTTGGGGATGGTGACAGCTCTCCTTTTCTCCTTTTGAGGGTTTGTATCTCTTTCATTCCATTATTCACCTGGTTTCTCCATGGCAGTGGAGAACTAATCTTATTTGTTGTTGGGGAAGGATGTAATCTCTAAACTCTCGATTATTGAAACTCTTGTTTGAATTATATGTTTTTCATATGCGTTTATTATCAATTGTTGGAGTCTCATACTGTGCTTAATGCTTTTATCGTTTAACTCATTCGGTAATCGTTGTTTGACTTTATTGATACGGGGACGTACAGTAATGACATGAACTGGTGAGATTTTTCCTTGGTTAAGCAATACCGCCTAGGGATAGGGGAGTAGGACGACCAATTGTTTTTACTTCTGTTTGTAATGCGTTGCTGGTTACTAGGGGAGGCTAGGGATAGCAAGCCGATAATTAGTAATAGGCCCTTTTCGCCAAGGGATCGGGTTAAGGGGAGGCCAAGAAAGTTTGCATGCAATTAGATAATAATGCTATTTAAACAAGAGGAATAGATTTATGAGAGTGATTGAGTGAAATTTGAATCTTTGCAACAAATCCATCTCATTTTATCAACATCATCCATCCACTTTTGTGTTTAACCTCAATTGATCAAATTGCATTCATGTTTATTTTTCCATACTTTAAATTCAAAAACCCCAAAATATTATTTTTATAGTCTTGATTGGTTAAGCAAAAGCACAACAGTTTAGTGTCGTGAGTCTCATGGGAAGAACGATAATGGGTTTTACCATTTTATTACTTGATACGATTTGGTACACTTGTCAATCCGCTAACACCTACAGCAGAGCACCTGAGAGATTATGACCTAGCCTATGATGCAACCATTTTGTTAAAGGGAAATTTTGTTAATTATGCCTTGATAGCAGAAGTTGAACCAGTGGAATTTGAACAAGCAGTGAAAGATGAAAGGTGGTACAAGGCTATGCAAGAAGAATTGGGCTCAATTGAGAAGAACCAGACCTGGTAATTAACAGAGTTGCTTGCCAACAAGAAACTGATAACAATAAAGTGGATTTATAAGTCCAAGATAAATCCAAAGGTGTGGTGACTAGGTACAAGGCCAAATTAATGGCCAAAGGATTCTTACAACAGGCAGGGATCGACTATGGAGAGGTGTTTGCACCTGTGGCCAGAATGGAGACAGTTAGACTGGTGGTCTCTTTGGCAACACAGCTCAATTAGACCTTACATCAATTAGATGTAAAGTCTGCTTTTCTGAATGGTAACTTGGAGGAAGAAGTGTATGTTGTCCAACCTCAGGAATTTGAAGTCAAGAGGCATCTTGACAAAGTGTACATGTTGAAGAAGGCTCTGTATGGGCTTAAGTAGGCTCCAAGGGCCTAGAACCAGAGAATAGATGGGTTTATGAGAAGCATTGGGTTTGAAAAGTGTGTTTCTGAACATGGAGTGTATGTTCAGTGTTATCAGTAGAATGAGAGAGAAGAGATGTTGATAGTGTGTTTGTATGTGGATGATCTGCTAATCATTGGAAGCAGTGTAGAGAAAATTACTAATTTCAAAGTCCAAATGTTACAGGAGTTTGAAATGAGTGATTTAGGGCTACTAAGCTACTTTCTTGGGATTGAATTAATCAAAACTGATAAGGATATGTTGATGCATTAGTCCAGATATGGATTGGACATGTTAACTAAGTTTAACATGCTTCATTACAACTCTTCTAATACTCCAACAGAGGTGGGTTTGAAGCTTTAGAAGGATCTTGAAAAAGAAGCTGTTGACCCTACCGAATACAGGAGGATGGTTGGAAGCTTAAGGTATATGTGTAATATTAGGCCAGACATCAGTTACAGTGTGGGCTTGATTAGTAGATTTATGCAGAATCCTAAAGTATCTCATTTGAATGCTATTAAATGGATTCTAAGATACCTAAAAGGTACAAATACCTATGGGATATTGTTGCCAAGAGGAGAATTAGGAGGGGAGGTACAAATAAATGCTTACTTAGACTCAGACTGGTATGAGGACAAAGGTGATAAGAAGAGTACCACTGGGTATGTCTTTTTCCTAGAAGGAGCACCAATTTCATGGAGCTCTACAAAGGAACCAGTAGTGGCTCTTTCATCGTGTGAGGCAGAATATATTACTGCCTGTGAAGCCACATTTCAGGCGGCTTGGCTATGTTCATTGATGAAGGAAGTAGAAGGGAAGGTCAGACTGCTTGTGGACAACAAGTCAGCCATAGACTTGACCAAGCATCCTACATCTCATGGTAGGAGCAAACATATCGAGATGTGGTTCCACTACATCAGGGAACAAGTCAACAAAGGGAAGCTCGAAGTGGGCTAAAAGGTAGAGATCAGAGTGAGAAAGGTAGAGATCAGTGAAAATTGGCAGAAGAGGGCTACGAAAACCTAGGGTTTTCATCTAAAGGAGGAGATCAGCTCGAAGGAAGGTGTTTTCATGATTTTAATCAGTGAAAAACGTTTTTCAAGATTAAAGGAAGCATACTTATCGATTATTAATCGGTGAAAAATGCTTAGAATTGGCAGGAGTGAAGTTTTTACCGATTAAATCGGTGAAAAGGTATAGTTTCTTTGAAAATCATGTTTGTTTAGTGTTTTTGTTTAGGAGGAGTATTGAAATAAACAAAAACATTCAGTTTTTCTATTACAATTTAAGATCATGTGTATATAAAGCTGTAAATCACATACATTCAGTTTAATGAAAAATTAGAGAAGCTATTCAGTACCTGTGAGTGTGTTTGTGAGTGCTTTGTTGATACCATTAATGTAACATCCCAATAATATATAGAACAAAACTATATTTTATTCTAGGAGTTATCAAGAATAATATTAAAGAACAGTAGAGAAAAAGAAGAGTAAATATAAACAACGAAAGCTGGCATTAAGATAACTTAATCAACCAAAATATACAAGTTGGGAGTTCACAAAGTTTAGGACGGACGGTTTTACAAAACAAAATAACCGACCGTCACAAACAATATTTACAATAAGATAATTTAAAACTAAGGACCGGTCGGTCCGGCAAAATGCTCAGGCAGCACCTCCAAAGGTGGCTCCTCTTGAAGTGCTTCCTCCAGAGACTCCTCTTGAGATCCTTCTGCTCACACCCAAAAAGGATGATCATTGCAGTGAAGAGAACGTCCGAACGATCGGATACCGAACGGAAACATAGTCGAAACAAAATCACACAGCAGGGTAAGCTTATGAAGAATTCAATAATTCATTTGCTATATAAACACAATCATCAATAATACATAAGTACTTTCCAAATAAACTCATGAAAGAAACATCAACAATCATCAATTATTCAAAACTATTGTCCGGACGTATGACCCTGTATGCTCGCCGCTCTCTGCACCCGGGTGGACCTGGCTGGGATACACTCAACAGACCGCCACCCGAGGTTAGTCCAATGGAACCACCTCGGTATCAAAATACCCTGAGGCTAGAGGACCTCCCGCCATTCCCACACATGAATTACTCCCCTCTACTTGAGGTGATGTAATCACGGAATATCGGAATAGAGTCAGAACCTGAGCCTATAACCACGGTCATACTAAATCAATGTACTTCAACCATGAGACATTCCTCCTTGGAATTCTCTTACAATTCAATCCAACATAAACGACAACTTATTATAAATTTAACATAGGAAACTCAACAGAATATAAGTAAGGAGTATTTGACTGAAGAAAACTGGACGGAACGATCAATGATGGTTCATCAACAGAAATGAATGTAACTAATGAAAACCGGTCGGAATAATTAATTTAGAGTTTTAATCAACAAAAGAGAAATCCGACTATTTAAGGAGAATCGAATAAAGAATTTGATCAAGGAAAATCAACTGACTAAATTGAAGAAAACGGACGGTTTAAGGAAGACAGGTTCTCTTCAGAAAAGTGAATGTCCTTACTAAACTGGACACTCCGTAAGAAATCAAGAATCGGTAAAATACCGGACGCTTTATCAAATGGATACTATAATTATAAACCGGACGTTCTGTGTAAGACAGAAAATCCGAAATGACTGACTTAATAATATATCTTAGGTTCAGAAATAAGTAATCAATTCAAGGTGTAACGGGAAACCGGACGGTCATAATGACCATTCGATTATAAAATCAGTTATACTAAGTTCTTATACACTCTTTTGAAATCTAAAAATCACATAATTCAATTTAACGCAAGATTCAAACTTTCATTATACCATATACAATCAAACATACCATAAATCAGATATTCAACCATAGAAAATAAAATCTTGAATTTTCATAAACTTCCCTTACCTCTAATTCCTGCTAAGATTTCAACAGCGGATGGATAGCTACTATCTCTTCCAAGTTTCCAAATTCTAAAATGAAATACAAAGGTATAGGTTCAGAGGAAACGGTTTACATGTACATGCAAGCTTTAATGGCACATGCATGTAGGAAGACTAGAAAAACTCAAGGGTCGGACACTTACCAGCTCCGAATGGATTTCTGTTTGGTACAGATTGTACGTCTTGGTGCCAGCCACAAAATCACTTGAACGGTACTAGTGATCGGAGAAGAATTTAAGGTTAGAAATTTAGAGAGAAGGTTGAGAAAGTTTTAGAGAGAAGGAGGAGAATTTGGGTTTTCAGAAAACGAGATTTGATGAAGAAGAAGAAGATTGCATGCAGAGATTATTTGCATTGTTTTCTTCTTACCTTCAAGACTAGCGGTCGGCCATTCCTAAGCTGCCACTTGGTTTCCACTAAAAGTCCATTCTTTCCTAATGACGCCACCTGTTTTCCACTTTCAGGGATTTTCCCTGCTACGCCGTCACTGCACGGATTACGAGAAAAGGGAAATTAATGCTTGCAGATTTTGGTCTCCCACTCACCAGGGGAGACCGGCCGGTCGCCACGTGGCCGAGCCTAATAAAAATCAAATTTACGGGTTGTGACATTCCCCCCAACAAATAAAAATTTTCGTCCTCGAAAATTAAAATGTTACCTTCAAACAAGTGAGGAAAATTTTCTCTCATTTCATCCTCACGTTCCCAAGTGATGTCGCCAGCTTTATCATCCCAAATGACTTTAACATAAGTGGTACGCTTGTTGGACGGTCGCCTGATTGCTAACTCTTCAACTCTCACCGGTCGGACTTCTACTGAACAATCTGCATTGAGTTGAATGTTGTCGGCTTCAATCACATGCGAAGGATCGGCAATATATTTCCGAAGTTGCGAAACGTGAAATACTGGATGAAGATTGGACAACGAAGGAGGTAAAGCCAATTCGTAAGCTACCGGTCCAATACGCTTCAAAATTTGATAAGGACCAAGGAATCGAGGAGATAATTTCTTTGGTCGGAGGACTCTTCCAACACCAGTCTTTCGGTCCAACTTGAGAAACACATGGTCTCCTTCAGTAAATTCTAATGGCTTTCGTCTTTTATCGGCATATGATTTCTGTCGGCTCTGGGATGCCTTAAGTCTTTCCTGGATCAACTTCACCTTCTCAGTGGTTTGTTGCACTATCTCTGGTCCAGTTAACACCGATTCACCTTCCTGGAACCAGCAAAGAGGTGTTCGGCATTTTCTACCATAAAGAGCTTCAAAAGGCGCCATTCCAAAGCTCTGGAGTACGATGGTTCTTGTCGTCATGGTGGAGGTGGAAATCCTAGGAGAGCTTTGTACTCCGTCCTCTCTCTTGAAACGTCTGTGTTTTCGTTTTCTCTCTCCAGTTCACGTGGGTTTCTATTTTTAAAACATCAAAGATATTTCGTGTTGGGCTTTTACGCTTTTGCCCCTATTTTCTAATAAAATTTAGTTTAGATGATGATTTTCCTATTCCCTTATTATTTGGTTCTGTTCATATGTAGATTACAATTCATTGCATTGGTTGTTAACTTTTAGAACATGCATAGGATTAGTCTTCATTGGTTTAACACGTGTTTCATAGCATTCATATATTTTTAGGATCAATTTCTTTCTTTCTTAGCACCATTTAGTCGTAGTATTTGTAGATTCAGGGTCTGTTATTGATTGGTATAAATAATAATGTCATTGTTCTAGGTCCTTTTATTGCATTAGTTCATTACTCTAGTTTAGGTTTTATTTTTGAATTCCATATTCTTTATCATAAAACAGATTTGCATTTCCATATTTCGTATTAAAAAACATGCATTCATTCAAAGTTAGTTTCAGTATAATCATGCATTTGCATCAGCATTTAATTTCTTTCTTTTCTAAATTTATTTTCAAATTTTTCCACCTTGCGCAGTTAATAATTAGTAAATATTGGGATTTACTCTACATTCTGAAATTTAACAAGAGCGGAGTGTTAGAATTTATGATTGACAGATATCAATTAATGAGCAATAAACCAGTTCCCAAATAGTGAAGCGGAAGCGTACCTGAAGACATTGGGAACAATTAATGAACCTGAATTAGTCTCTGATCAATCTGCAATAATCGTCTATGGTCTTTCTTCTGTAGAGCACCTTTAGTTCCCTCTAGATTTTCTCTTCTGATGGAGATAAAGAGAAAGAAACATGAATCGTTGTTGTGCTCACAGATGGGGACCGTGACCCTTTAAATAACCTCTGGCGGTTAATATTCTTTAGTTTCAATAATTACAATTTGGCCCCTTCAACAAATTATAATTATTACTGGTCTCTACACAATACCTTTCATGACAAATATACCCTTAGCTATATTTATCTTAATTAGATCACTTTATAAAATTGGCTAATAAAATATAATGACCCTAACACATTTAATATTTACTTATATATATATATAAGTGACCAAATTGCTCACAATCTCCCACTGGTCACAAATATATATATCCTTATAAATCCTTACAAATGTGTTAGACTTTATGAGCTCAAAATTGTCATTATATACCTTGAGTATATCCCAAAGTCCCGTCCATTGATTATATCCGCATGTAGAACCAAAACAGTTTTAATTGCAACAACAACAACCAAACCAACAGTGATCACTAATGCTGACGGAATCAAATGACATGGATACATCATGAAATGTGTAGCATGAAAAGTTACGTGAAGGTGATTTGTACACGTCTATTTTCAACTTGTCCTTACTTTATCTTAATGAGATCAATACAATAACCTTAGTGTACAAAGTGTAATATCCGAATAATAAACCAAAATGTATGCATACATGAAAACCAAACATAGAACACAAACATATAAAGATGACTAACTCCCACTGAACCAAAGATTCCTCAAACTGTAAAACACCCACACAAGCAATATGCTCATGAAAGACCTTGAGTGTAATCACCTTATTAAGAGGATATATTACCAAGGAGTTTGTCCCTAAGTGTTGTATGGAAATCCATTCACTTTGTACTCTTTCTTTAAGAACTGATTTGATGTCACAGTATAACCTGATTGGTCTTTCAATTCCTTCATAATACGCAGCCCTGTGACATAAATCAACCATATACCTTGATTTGATGCCTAATAAGTTGTTACAAATTTTGCAATCATAATGGATAAAGCCATAAGAGTTTGCTTGGTAATAAACCAAGAAAGTACACCACCAGCTAGCATGAAAATGTAACCTGAAGTGGATCTTAAACTATCTCGGCATCCTACAAAATTGTCAGAATACTTGATGATCTCTAACTGGTCTGACTTTCTATACGTGAGCTTATAAACTTTTGTTCTCTTGAAAAATTCATAACTTTATTGGCTGCTTTCCAAAGATCCATTCATGAATAGCTTAAATATCTGCCTAGAACCTTAACAGTGTATGCTATATCCAGATGCATACATACTTGGACATACATTAGAGACTTCTTACTGCTGAAACATAGTGAATCTTCTGCATTTCTTGAATTTCTTAATTTCCTTTTGGGCATTAATTGAGACTAAACTTGTCTCCCTTAGCAACTAGAGAATCCCCTTTCGTGAAGCACATGTTTATGAGGATCTTGAGTTTGTTCTTATAGAGGTTCTTAACTTACTAGAGGTTTTGAACTTTATGAATCAAATAACTTTTAACGATTCTTCCTCTAAACTTTAATCTTCCCCCCAAACTCAATATCTTCAAAAAAATTATGCTTAATATCATGCAATTCCATATTTAAGGATTCATAATAGGAAATCACTGTATGAAGAATATATTGATTATTATTTGCCAAAACTGCATTGGTTTCAACAAAACTTGAATAAAACAAAATTTGAATTCATTATTTCCAAAAGTAACATAAATAACAAAGTTTGTTCAAATAAACAAATGAAATCAAATTTCGCCTAAATGACGCTACAATATGTCTTTGGAAACCAAAATTAGAAAACCAATACAAAATAATAATCTAAAACATTCTTCACTTCCATCACTATGAACTTGACATCTCTAAATAGATTCATCTTTCAGAATCAATTGTCTTCTGATAGCTTAGGTAATCCTTTCTTAGCATGCCAAGCATGATATTTTGTGCATTCCTTCTTCATGTGTCCAACTTTATTACAAAAGAAACATTTATTAAACTGTTTTTGTTTCTTTTGTAATGGACCTTTAGAAGCGTCATCATTAGGATTCTCACTTTTCTTTCTTTTGCCCTTGTCATTAGAGGTACTGGTTAAGTGAGCCCTTTCAGTCCTTTCTTTCTTTAGCCTCTCCTCTTCTTGAACACAATATGAAATGAGCTCATTAAGAGACCATTTCTCCTTCTGACAGTTATAGGAAATCTTAAACTGTCCAAACTGTATAGGAAGAGAGTTCAAAATAAAATGTACAAGCAAGTCTTCTTGCAACTCAAGTTTCAAGGCCTTAAGTTTTTAAGCAATATTAGACATTTCCATAATGTACTCTCTCACATTTCCATTACCTTGATACCTCATGGAAGTCAAGCTTTGAAGAAGTGCACTTGCTTCCGCCTTTTCGCTTTTCAGAAAGCGCTTTTCAATATCAGCAAGGAAATCTTTAGCACTTGTAATTTCTTCAGATACAGTACCTCTATAGACCTCTGGAATGCCGCGCTTAATGACCATCAAACACATGCGATTTGAGCGATCCCACTTCTCATATTCTCTCCTCTCGTCAGAGGTGCTTGAGTCCTTAAGAGAAGGAGGTTTCTCAATCCTTAACGCAAGGTCAAGATCCATGCAACCAAGAATTATCTCTATGTTTTCTTTCCAATCCTTAAAATTTGTGTCGTTGAGGACCGAAACTGAATTTAAGTTGGCAGATATCGAAACTATCGTAACTTTATTTTATACAAGAGAAACAAAAGAATTAAGCTCACATCGTAAAATCAATAATTATATAAATATATTCAAATAATGGTCTATCCCATCTCAAGACACCCAATGCCCCATCAATATCAAGTCTTTGGACAGTAATATTAACTGCTAGAGGTATCTTGGTGTAATGATCAACATTGATAATAAGAACATGTCCAATAACAAACCTATCTTTGGATTCATTTTATTATTAACACGTAAAATACCTTATAATTATCACATGTTACCATCACAGGTGTGTATACAATCCGGCCAAATATTAATCTTCCTTTGGACCGACCAATACTCACATAGATATGCATAAACACAAACATTTATAATTTTTCTATGAACTACTCTCAATAAGAAAGACTCACTTTGGTGATACCTTAATTATCAATAGCTCATTTAAAAATTATAAACAAGACCAAAATTGAATTTTATTTATTTTTAATTAATTATTAATTTTACTTTTATTAATCCTTAATTAATAATTAATTTTACAATTACTTATTCATAATTAATTATTAATATTACTTTATTCTCTTATATTTTAATCTAAATCTAATGATCCAAAAATTGGATCAGCAATCTGCACAAGATTTGGGCCGACACGTTAAAAAAAACTTATATGCTTAAATCCATATCAAGATCCAGTAACCAAAAAAATTCCCAAAAATTGGATCTGCCTTATTAGATCTTCCCAACCCAGATTGTGCCTTATGGTTCCCATATTGGACCTGTCTCACATTGGGCTTGGGTGACTGCCCTCAAGCCAAAAGAAACCCTAACCGTCAGTCGTTCAAGGGTTTAACCTTGCCGTCGGCCACGCCATCGGCCGCCGATCGAACCACCGTCGAAAAACCCATGACCAACAAAATCGGATCTGAACCAGAAAACCTCTCTGCGAGAGAACCTGATCGGAAGAGGAGAACAACTGTCCCAACCAGAAGCAAGACCAGATCTGAACTGTGAACAAGATCCAGGGAGCACCACTGCGTTAAACAGATCTCCACCACCGTGAGCCCCTCTAAACTTCGAAACAGAATCGCATCCAAAACTAAAACCGTCGTCGCGAAGCCTCCTCCACCTGAAGAGAAACAGAACCAAAACCACCATAGGAGACGAAGGCCGAAAGCAACCCTGAACAAGCTACTGTCCCAACGCACCGTGACTCCATCACAGACTTTGAACAAGAGAACTCAAGGGTGAAGAAGCAGCTTTCGCGATTGGGGATATTTCTCCCAAACCAGAACGCGATAAACAAACATAAAACATAACAGCAACAAAGCAATGTCCTGGATTTGCTCTCGAAAACCCATGTTCAGACGCCGTTGGTGATGAAGCAGGGGACGCACAACCAGATTATACATTTTGCTATTAGGGTTAAAAATTGGGATTTCCAATTTAGGGTTCATATTAGGGAATTTTCCTAATTTAAAATTAGGGTTCATAATTGGATTTGTCCAACAACACCAAAAAGAAGAAGGAAACCCGAAAAGGCAATTTCCTTAAAGTTTCAATTTGGGATTTGGAACTTCCCAAATTAGGATTCCGAAAAAATGTAATCAACATATTCAAAATTCAAAATTGGAAATTAATTGGATTTTTAATTTCCCCTTTCAAACTGAAGAATTAATCATAAATTAATACCAATTGTTAGAATTTATGATTGACAGATATCGAATTATAAATGTCTGGAAAAGTTCTATTGCTATTTGGCCGGGCAATCCACATCTATGTAATGAAAGTGATGGACCTACAATAATGACAGAACGACCCGAATAATCAACCCGTTTCCCAAGTAGGGTCTCGCGAAATCTTCCCTCTTTGCTCTCGATTATATCAGAAAATGATCTGTAAACCTTATTATGACTGTCCCTCATCAATTGTAGTAATATGGTGATTTGTCCACGTATATTTCTACATATAAACAACAAACCATATCAGCTAAGAAATATATGTAGTAATATGGTGATTTGCCCACGTATATTTCTACATATTACTACATATATTTCTTAGCTAATATGGTTTGTTGGTTCTCTTCCACAATTTTTTCAAATTTTTCAACTCATCCCTCGATCATGTTCTCTCTTTTAGCCTTGTGCAATATCCACATGGCTCCTAGATCATAGCTCTAATACCCATTGATGTGATGGAACTGGGATCAACTTTGGATCTAGAAACCGTAACTAGAGAAACAAAAATGTCTCTATTGATCTTAAAGAACTCCTCACTCGGAAACAGTTCTTAGCTGAATTAGTCTCAAGCATTTCAAGAAACCTAAAACCTCCCACACAAAACTATACAATTTTCCTAACAAACTTCCCCTCTTAATAATTTCAACTCAGCTAAATCACAACTAACCCATCTATCGATTAAACACTTTAATTTTTATTATTCTTTCTTTTGATACAAGCATTTATTAAAAGTTATTGCCAAAGAACTTCCTATCATGCACATCCTTCATAAAGATCAGCTAGGTAATCTTCTTACCAAGCCCCTTTCTCTGTCACGCTTTTTGTTATTAATGATGGCTAAATTATTATCCTATATTAACAAACAATAAATTTTCAGTAATCCAAAGTTAGCATTCAGCAAGCCATTACAACTAAGGTTCGAAAATATCCTAAGGTTCGAAACTGTCCCATCTACAACAAAAAATCGAAAATAGACCTACCTCGCCAAGGCAGGGTAAGACGGCCACGGTGGCAGAGCCTCAAGGTTGTCGACAGTGGAAACGGCACGACTGACGCTGGAAGAGACGAGAAGAATGACCGGCGGCGCCGCCTCTTGGTGGACCTCCAGTGGTCGTTGAATGGCGAACGACGGTGGAGTCGTCAAGGGGGTTTGGTCGTTGATCGGTGGCGGAGCTTTGATCAGTGGTCGTTGCACGGAACGCCGACGAAAGGACACGGCAGCAAGGACGGCCCGTCACGGTGACCGGTGGCCGTTGCGGGAAGAATGACCGGCGTGAAGAGCAGCCAAGGTGGTCTGTGGGAAGACCCGAGAAGATGATCGTCGGCGCCGCTGTGGGTGGACCTCCGGTGGACGGTGGCAAGGGGGACGACTGACAGCTGGGAGGGTCTCGTTCTCTCTCTAGGTTTCCTTCTCACAATCCTTCAAATGAATTTGAATTTGGGAAAGTGGTTGCTTCCAATTTCTGTCCCTGCCCTGCACCCGTCCACGTTATTTAATTATTTTTTTTTTCAAAATGCTAAACCAATGACACGCTGACACATAGTGGGTGTCAAAAATTTGTCAAATATCATTTGTGAAAATATCATTTTCCATATATATAAGTGACCCAAATTGCTAACAAGAGTTCACATATTGATCCTAAGTGTTTCCTACATTAGTGGAAAATCTAGTTTTATTGACTTTTTGTGCGGTCAAAAAGCTGTTCAATAGTTACCTTGGACGTATAGCTCATAACATGGTAGCTCGGTCATGGACAATATTCAACAGCTTGGCTGGGTGAAGAGGTCGGCAAGAGTCGACAATGTTTAGAAAAACTCGGTATTATGATTTGAGCTCGGCCACTGGTTTATGGAGCCCGCTAAGTCCTTTATAGATTGGTAGTGCTTGGTTATGACCATAACTCGGTAGTTTGGTCACAAGACAAACTGAACAACTTGATTGGGTTGAGAGCTTGGTAGCTTATCCCTGATGATAACTGAAGAGCTTGGTAAAGATGAATCAATCTTCAAAAAACTCAGCAACTTGGTCTAGGATCTCAACAACTGTCTTGTAGAACTTGGTAAGTTAATTTGGAGCTTGATAGGATGAGTTGGAGCTTGGTAGAGTGAATTGGAGCTCGGAAACAGAGAGCTGGAGCTCGGCATAATGAGATGCAGCTCGACAGAGTGAGCTGGACATAGAGGAGCCCAACAATGAAACTTGGGAGCTTGGTAATGGCACTTGGGAGCTTGGCAGGGTAGTCCTAAATCCCTACAGGTCAATTTCGAACCCAACTGCCAGTATCTTCCTAAACATATTCCTAGTAATTGGACCTAAATCATTAATAATTATAATAACATTTTATATATTTATTTGCATTATCTGATATTTATATTGAATGTGTGATGTTTCCTTTAATAGTTGAATACTATTTTGATGTTACATTCATAACTACAAAAAGATTATTAGATTCTAAGATGTACAACATATTTATAATAGTGTGCTAAAGTATATTTATTTATTTATTATAATACTATAATTCTAATATTGTTAATAGTACTTTTAGGTGATTTACGAATTTATTTGATTGTAATATTATTTATAGTATTTTTTTTTGGTGATTTACTAACCTATTAGATTCATATTGACTAAATTAAAAAAAGAAAAATAAAATTTATTATGTATTTTATAAAGTACATTATTTTGCATAAAGTTCTTAAGGAAATAAAAAGACATAAACAATGCGTCTTTTGAAAAAAAAAAATGTCAAGAAAAATAAAGTAACCATTTTATCAATGCACAAGAAAAGGGTTGGAGAAGGTAGCAATATCTTTTTTATTATTTTTATTGTTTAATTATTACGTTGTTATCCACTTATAAAGGAAGAGAAGGTTTTATATATTATCTTTGGATACCACAAGAGAACTAATAATATAGTTATTAATGATTATTAGTTAAGTTTTCATTAGATTAGTCACTGAGTTTTTCCTTTACATCGAGGGTTAGTTAGTTTTTATTTGTTGTTTGGTGCATCTCATCATCTTGTCTATTATTATTATTGTTTGTCGTTTAATATTTTTTAGAGTTTGTTTATACAAAGAAGAATTAATATGGATTTTGTTTTGGTTTGTATACTTTGGTGCTTTTATGGTCATACGGTATAATCATAATTAGATAAATTATTATTGTTGTTATATTTATAATAAATATTCAATTATTTCTACTTTAACTTAAATAAGATAAATTAGATAAATAGTTTGATGTACATTTTTTATACTATTTGTCTCATACATTACATTTTTTTTTGACAATATTTTTTTTGGAAATATATTAGTATTTTTAAACAATTACAAAAAGTATAGTTATGTATATAATAGATATTATTGTTGTCTTATATATCTTTTCTAACTCTTTTAATGGGATGGGTTAGAAAATTATCTGTACAATCGCATCAAATTTAGAATTTGAAACAATTGCATAAACTTTGAAATTGTAAGGCTTCAAAAAACATATATAAAGACAACTTAAACTTATGTTTTTCCATGTTTTTGGTAAAATGCCATGATTTTTTGGTAGACTTTTCTCAATATAGTTTCGTCTTTTTGTTATGCAACTGTTAGCGTTAAAAATATTCTTAGGCACAAGTAATATATTTGTTTCTGTTCAGGAGATGCTATACAATATTTGATATCTTTGTTGTATATACGTATGACACTTTCTTTTGTTCGTGGATAATTTTTGTTAAAAGTTATTTTATTGATGTTTATTTTTTTTATTAGAGGTATCTAGAGATTTCTTTTTCAATTATCTCTTTCTTCTACTTATTTGGATATACCAAATTTTGTGGGAGTTTATAAGATATGATTTTTTCAGTATTTAATGGATAAGATTCGTAATATATTTGATTCTTTAAAAGATAAATTGTTTAGTATAATGAAGAGAATTCTTCTAATAAATTCAATAAATGTTGGCTTACTGTTTATAGTTTTTGAATTTATAAATGATCTATTAAACTTATTTTTAAGGTAAAACAATGGATTCAAAATTTTATAAATGATCTATTGAACCAGAATACACAAAAACGGGGTTACTCATTGTTAAATGGACTATATTATATAATATGACGCTAATAAACTCTAAGCGTTGACCAAACAACCATACCATACGATTTTAAACTTAATAAAAAATTCATATTATTTTTCTTTATTGTGTTTTTTTAAAGGATGTATACACAAATTACGATAAAACATAACCTAAAGAAATATCCATAACTCTCTTTAAGTTTTATGTTCCTTGTTAACAAGAAAGATGTAGGAAAACATTATAAGGAAATTAATAAATAATAATAATTAATTTTAGAAATAAAATTTATTTAATTTAAATATTAATTTGTAAATTAAAAATTATTAGTATTTAAAATAGTTTTTGTTATAAATAAAAAATTATAATTAATTTATAAATTGAAGTCTAAATTTTCTAATATTAATTTATCAAAATTTGAGTTATTAAATAATTAACTTTTAAATTAATCTTTAATTTTAAAATAAGAAAAATGGTTGAATATTTTTAAAAGTTAGAAAAGAATCCAGCAAATTAAAAGTATGAAGTATTGGTGTGGCATCCCAATTATATACCAAACTTATATAATAAAGATGTCATCATTCCAATAAGGAGAGCAGTCAGAGTAAAATGGTAGTTCAGAGATTGATGTTAAAGTAGGGCAGAATTTAAAACTTAATAATTTAGAGTATCTCAAAATAACACCAAACTCAAATTAAAATATGGAATCCTAGTAATCTAAACTGCGGCGTTAGCGTCTTTCAGCACTTGCACTGGAACCTCCTCACGAACATCTGCTCCCATCCAAGTGGATGATCATCGCAAGAGAAACATACCCAAGCAATACAACACAAAAGTAAGGGTGAATTAGGCAAACAAACATTATAACATGGTACAATCAATAAAGATCATCATGCTTAATTACAAATTAAAAGAACAAGTAAAGCGTACCAAACACACCATGCATCAAATTACACGACATGACTCATCGGATTTGGTATAAGTGTCTAGCTATTGGTCGTCTTTGCACTTGCATAGTTCAACTGGTCCATCCCCAACACTATGCAAGGTAAATCCCCCAATCTGTCTATGTCTAAACTTCAAGACTATAGACGAGGACCTCTCTCTACTCTTACCACTCACACTGTTCTCCTCTATATGAGTATGAACAATGCTTTGAGTAGGAATAGACAGACCATTTCAAAGCTCACGACCTTATACAAACAACAACAACCCTCCTAACATCACATACCGTCATCTCTCCCTGATATGTTTAGTTCATCTTCAATCAAGTCATCCAATTCAAGTATATACACATACATTCACCAAAGCAGTCAAACAACATAACATCAAACCTAAAACCCTCTCAAATAGACAATATTTTCATATTATCTCAATCATACCATAGAACTTTACAATTCTTGTGAAATAATACATCCTGACAAATAAAATTAATTTAATTAAATACACAATATCATCATAAAATCTAAACCACCATTTTATTAACGTTAAATAAGTTATCCAACATTAAAACTATTTACTTTATTTATTTTATACTTTGTTCAATTTCTAATTAAAGTCTCTAAATCATAACCATAACAACAGGATATCCTCTAAACTAATATTATAAAATAACATTCGAATAATTCTAATCAAATAACGAATTATGACAAACTTTATATAATATAGTATTATATAATAAAAAAAACAACTAAAACTGAATACGTATAATATATAATATATATATCATATAGTATAATATATTATATAATATACATTAACCTAAAACAAAAAGAAATGATACACTAACAAACCCAAAACTTACATAATATATAATATATATACATATCATATAGTATAATATATTATATAATATACATTAACCTAAAACAAAAATAAATCATAAACCCAAAACTTACGTATAATATAATATATATATATATATAGTATAATATATTATATAATATACATTAACCTAAAACAAAAGAAATCTTACAGTAACAAGAACTTTTGTTGCACCAGTAAAAGACTCTTCATTTAATTATTACTCTGTTCCAATTTCTTAAACTTGGTTCTACTAACTTACTTTCCATCAAGTGTAAATCTATCATGGTCCCACTTTCAAAAGTCATTTCACCCTTTTATTAGGTACCTAGTGTTACTACCTCACACCTATATATATACATGAATCCATTCGCCATAAATCTTATATCTCTGTCATTCAAAACCACAAGTTGACGTTTTCTTTGCATAATCCTCGTGCGGTAGAATACTCACAGCCCATGCACTAAAGTTTCAATGTTTTCCAAACCAAAACACTCATTTAAAAACTCTATACCATGCAACCCTGTCATCATAAGATTGTCTCACCTTTGCACTCATTCCTTTGGTCATCAAAAAGATTCAACAAAAGTAAACCAATATATTACAATATCTATATAACAGAGACAACAACCGCATCTCACCATGCCTATTTCAAGCCACGCTTACTCTCCTTCTCTCTTTTTTTTTTTCGAGCACCCAAATATAAGCATTGTTCCATACATAGAATAGAAAATAGTACTAGGAAAATACACCAAGAACAACCAATACATACAAACGATACCACATTATACACACATACAACTAACCATGGTCATTATATCAACAATATTCAAAAGACTCAAACATTGGTTATATCAATCCAACACAGCAAAGTAAGCTCTCCTTACCTGGAAAACATCACAGTTTATTTGCTCTAAACAGTGCTCCTCACAACAAATTTCAAAGACGCCCTATAAATCATCCAATGGTGATAGAATTAGCTTTTTAGGCTAAAAATTACCACAAATTTGAAGTAGAACACTTCTAGTGGCATACATTCAGTAAAATAGCAATGTCCTAGATTCTAGGAACGGTGGAGAAAAGGAGAAAGTGATTTACCGATCGGAACAAGAAATCGTTCGGTTTGAATCGAAGCTCTCTACACGGCGAGCGCTTGAACACCTTCAGAATCGAAATTGAACGGTTAATTTTTGCTGGAATTCTAGAGAGAATGCAGAGAAGGGAAATGAGGTTTTTCCAGAGAGAGAAGCGTTCTGCAAAATAAGAATGGGTTTTCTGCCTTGGTTTTAAGAACTTCAGCATAACTATTAAAAATTGATTTTCCTTTTATTAAAAAGCCCCCCTCTTTTACATTAATACTGTTTTCACACCCTCTTTATTAGAGCTGTCAAAACGGGTAACCCAGCTCGACCCGGCCCGGCCCACCACGGGTTGATCACTTAGTGAGCCAACCCAACCCGACTCATTTATTAGCGAGCCAGAAAAACTTGAATCCGACCCAACCCACCACGAGTTGGTGGGTAAACGGGTTGGCTCACTAGCCCATTTAATTACATTTTTTTAAAATAAAAAAGAATACAAATTTTCTGTAATCTAAATTTAAACAAATTTCACTCTCAAAAAAATTATGTTAAAGACCCTTGTTCTTGTTGTCTCCGAATTCACTAATAAAGATTTTCCAAATATCAGAACAATTCCGATAATCAATAAAAAAATATAACTAAAAAAAAAGAGAACCAGTGATCAACAACATCAACAAAAAATTAATAGTGTAATCTGTAATATAATTTCCCAAATTCAAATATATCAAAAAGAGCTTGTTCAAATAATGTATACTCAAATTGTTTAAATAAAATGAACAAAATATGATACAAGCATATCAGAACATGAAAAAATCATTCCATGTCTTCAAATCTCCCAGAACAAAAAACAAATTCGCAAAATCCTATTTTTATCATTATAGGACTTTTGAAAATAAAAAAAAAAGTGAGAAAACAAAAATATGGAGAAAAGAGAAGAAAAAAGGAAGGGTGTTTTACTTGGTCCTTGAAAAAATTTTAAGTGAGGGTGAGAACATCGTCAAATGAGAGCAACTACAGTGAAAGTAAATTGTGAGAACAAATGTTACTTTTTTGGTATACATAGTGAATGAAGAGAGAATTTTATCTTTTAGGATTTCATAAATAAAATAATAAATTAAAAAAATAAAATTAGGTAGGTGGGTTGGTGGGCCAACGCGACTCACCACGGGTTCAACCCGCATGAGTCGGGTCTAAATGAACTGGGTTGAAATCTGACCTGCATATAAGTGAATTGTATTTTTCAAATCCAACCCGACCCAAACCTATGACGGGCCGGGTTGACCCGCGGATTGTGACCCATTTTGACGTCTCTACTCTCTATTCTTCCTTTAATAAATATAAATATTTTAGGTCCTTACAATTGGCTTAATATAACATATAAAGAAAAACAATTTTAAATTGAAAGTCACCAAAGGGTAGTTAAGGAAATAAAAATATATAACGTAAAGTGTGGGTTCTTATTGCAGGAGAATCAACGGGTCTATCCATTAGCCAGACTATGAGTCATATAAATCCTATCATTTGGTTTTGTAATGAATAGTTCACAACCTCTGTTTTACTGTTATTATTTTATATGAGCAACTACATAATGTCTAATTATTATCTGAAACTGTTTTATTTACTTCTCCTCCTCTTCCTGCCTGCTGCAGAATCCATTCTCGGATTCAACAATACCGCAGAAATAAAATGCATTGAAAGGGAGAGACAGGCACTCCTCAACTTCAAACATGGCCTCGTAGGTGCCCGTGACATGCTGTCTACATGGAGGGATGATGAGAAGAATCGAGATTGTTGCAAATGGAAAGGCATTCAATGCGACCATCAAACAGGTCACGTAACCATCCTTCGTCTCCGGGGTTCGGATACACAATATTTGAGTGGTTCAGTCAATATCACTTCACTATTTCCCTTGCAAAATATTCAACATTTGGATCTCAGCAACAATTATTTTATAGGGAGTCACATCCCAGAACTCATGAGTTCCCTTACCAACTTAAGATATCTCAATCTCTTCTGTTCCTTTTTTGGTGGTAGCATTCCTACCCAACTTGGAAGCCTTACACATTTATTGTCTCTGGATTTAAGTCACAATTATTATCTCCATGGAGATATCCCTATTAAAGTGTAATGCAAATTCTAGAATAATGTAGAAACTCCTAAGATAGAAGAAAAGAAATGTAACACAAGTTCTAGAATATTGTAGAAAAGTCTAAGATAGGAAGAAAAATCAAGAATATTCTACATAGGTAAAAATCTAGAACATTCCACATACGTTGTGGCTAGCATGTTCTAGAATATTCTATGGGTCTATAAATACCCATGAACTCTACCATTTGATGCATGTAGACAACATCTACCATATGTAGACAAGAAGCCAACATCTACAACAACTAAGACAACTACAACACTTCTTCCAACTACTACTTCTACATCCTACTATCTCCACATTTTCTCTACCTTATCAACTACTCCTTTCACAACCTTTAAATACTAACAGTGGTACCAGAGCTACGTTCGGTCATCTACTGGGCGTAGATAAAATTTTCAACTACCTTAAACAAAACTATAACCCCATTTTGTACTACCTCCAAAATATTTTCTCAACTCATGGCTACTACCAATCAAACATCATCACTTCCGGTACCTATTTTCACAGGAGAAAATTATGATTTCTGGAGTGTCAAAATGAAGACATTCTTCCGCTCTCAAGATATATGGGACATCATAGAAGAAGGATTCACTATTCCAGAAGAAGGATTCACTATTCCAGAAGACACCTCCACTCTTACTGCAGCTCAAAAGAAGGAGTTGAAGGAAAACAAGCAAAAGGATTCAAGGGCTTTATTTGTTCTTCAACAAGCAGTTGATGACACAATTTTTCCAAGGATAATTGGTGCCACAAGTGCAAAACAAGCTTGGAACACAATACAAGAGGAGTTTCAAGGAAGTGAAGAGGTACGCAATGTTAAACTTCATTCTCTAAGACGAGAGTTTGAATTATTAAGAATGAAAGAATTTGAGACCATCAAAGACTACTATTCTAGAATAAAAGAAATAGTTAGTCAGATGAGAGCCTATGGGGAAAATATTCTTGACAAAAAGATCGTTGAGAAAATTTTAATTTCAATTCCCCAAAAATATGATGCAATCGCAACTGCGATTGAACAAACAAAAGATTTGGCTACATTGTCAGTAACACAACTAATGGGCTCTCTTGAAGCTTATGAACAAAGATTGAAAAGGCATGAAGAAGACTCGGTTGAAAATGCCTTTCAATCAAAACTAAAATTGCGGTCTCAGAAAGAATGTGAAGGAAATATAAGTAAAGGAGAAATTTCTAGAAATAAAGAAAATTCTAGAAGCTTCTCTGTGACTCATCAAGGAAAATATCCTCCATGTGGCATCTGTAAAAAGACATGTCACTTGGAAAAGGATTGTTGGCATCATGGAAAACCTCAATGCCACTATTGCAAGAAATTTGGTCACATAGAAAAGTATTGTCGTAATAAAAATAAGCATCAAGCAAACTTTGCAGAAGAAGATAATCAGGAGAAACTCTTATTCTACGCCAATCAAGAATCTCCTGGTGGAGAAGGAAGTTGGTACTTGGATAGTGGATGCAACAATCACATGGCGAAAGATCAAAGCATCTTCAAAGACATTGATAAATCTGTCAATGTCAAAGTTCGGCTAGGAAATGGCACAACAGTGGAGTCTCGAGGTAAAGGAACTGTCATGGTGGAAACAAAGAAAGGTACGAAATTCATCAAGGATGTTTTACTAGTTCCTAATCTTAAAGAGAATCTTTTAAGTATTGGCCAAATGATGGAGAATGGATATTCTCTTCATTTTGAGAAAGATACATGCAAAATTTATGATAGTAAAATGATAGAAATTGGCCAAGTAAAAATGGAGAAGAGAAATAGAAGCTTTCCTATAAGCTTCAAACCTGGAACTAATATTGCCATGAAGGTAGAAGTTGATGACTCATGGCTTTGGCATAGGAGATTTGGCCACTTCAACACACATGCCTTAAAGCTTCTATATCAGAAAAACATGATGAGAGATCTTCCATTCTTGAAGGAGAATAATGAATCGTGCGAAGGATGTCTCCTCGGAAAACAACACCGATTACCATTCTCGACTGACAAAGCATGGAGAGCAAAAGACTTATTGGAGTTGATTCATACCGATGTTTGTGGACCAATGAGAACGCCTTCACATCACAACAACAGGTATTTCATCCTCTTCATTGATGACTTCTCTAGAATGACATGGGTCTATTTCTTAAAGGAAAAGTCAGAAGTCTTTGGAGTATTCAAGAAATTTAAGGCTCTTGTTGAGAAGCAAAGTGGGAAACAAATAAAAGTACTCAGAAGTGATCGTGGCAAGGAGTACACATCTCACGAGTTTGACAAATTCTGTGAAGATGAAGGCATAGAGCGACAACTTACAGTTGCATATACTCCACAACAAAATGGCGTGTCAGAGAGAAAGAATCGCACGGTTATGGAGATGGCAAGATCAATGCTAAAAGAGAAAAACATGCCTAACACTTTTTGGGCTGAAGCAGTCTACACTACAGTTTACATTCTAAATAGATGTCCAACTAAGGCAGTCCAAGACAAGACTCCTATTGAAGCTTGGAGTGGGAGAAAGCCATCAGCAAAACACTTACGAGTATTTGGGTCTATCTGCTACATACATGTTCCTGATCAAAGGAGGCACAAGCTTGAAGACAAGACTATACGAGGAATATTCTTGGGATATAGCACACAATCAAAAGGCTATCGAGTCTACAACCTACAAACAAAAAAGCTCATCATTAGTCGAGATGTTGAAGTTGATGAAAATGCTTCTTGGAATTGGGAGGAAGAAAAAGTGGTTAAAAGCAGCATTCTACTTCTAGTGCAACAATCTCAAGAAGAAACTCAAGAAGAGGCAGAAAATTCAGGTATGCTTTCTCCACCTCCACAACAACAAGACTCTTCACCTGAATCTAGTCCAAGAAGAGTAAGATCTTTGGTAGACATATATGAAACTTGCAATATAGCCATGATTGAGCCTAACTGTTATGAAGAAGCATCAAAGCAAGAACTATGGTCAAGGAAATAGAGGACGAAGATCAAATTGAAGATATGTTACCAAGGCCAAGATTTGAACTACTACGCACAATGCTTGGAGTTACCGAATTTGCATTAAGGAGGAGTATTAAAGTGTAATGCAAATTCTAGAATAATGTAGAAACTCCTAAGATAGAAGAAAAGAAATGTAACACAAGTTCTAGAATATTGTAGAAAAGTCTAAGATAGGAAGAAAAATCAAGAATATTCTACATAGGTAAAAATCTAGAACATTCCACATACGTTGTGGCTAGCATGTTCTAGAATATTCTATGAGTCTATAAATACCCATGAACTCTACCATTTGATGCATGTAGACAACATCTACCATATGTAGACAAGAAGGCAACATCTACAACAACTAAGACAACTACAACACTTCTTCCAACTACTACTTCTACATCCTACTATCTCCACATTTTCTCTACCTTATCAACTACTCCTTTCACAACCTTTAAATACTAACAATCCCTTATCAACTTGGAAGCCTTACAAGTTTAAGGTTTCTCGATCTCAGTGATAATAATCTTGATGGGATAATACCTTCTCAACTTGGAAATATGTCACAGTTGAGGTACCTTGGTCTCAGTGGTAATTCATTTTCTGGAGCACTCCCTTTCCAGGTTGGGAATCTTCCTTACTTGCAAACTCTTAGACTTACTGGTGATTTTGATGTCAAACCTAAGGATGCAGACTGGCTGTCTAGTCTCTCTTCCCTAACACATCTTGCCATCGATGGTTTACACAACCCTGACTGGTTACATATGATTCATTATCCAAAGCTACGAGAGTTGAGACTAGTTGATTGTTCTCTTTCAGATACCCATATTCATTCTCTATTTTATTCACCTTCCAACTTTTCCAATTCTCTTACCATCCTTGACCTTTCTTATAATATGCTGACATCCTCAACATTTCAATTATTGTCTAACTTTAGCCTTAATCTTCAAGAGCTTTATCTTTCTCATAATAACATTGTTTTGTCATCTCCGGTCCACTCAACCTTTCCTTCTCTTGTGATCCTTGACCTTTCTCATAATATGCTGACATCCTCAACATTTCAATTATTGTCTAACTTTAGCCTTAATCTTCAAGAGCTTTATCTTTCTGATAATAACATTGTTTTGTCATCTCCAGTCCACAAAACCTTTCCTTCTCTTGTGATCCTTGATTTTTCCTATAATAAGATGACATCATTGGTCTTTCAAGGTATCTTCAATTTCAGTTCAAAACTTCAAAATCTTTATTTGCAAAATTGTAGTCTTGGGCATGATAGTTTTCTCATGTCAGCTATTTCAATTACAAATTCTTCGTCTTCTCTTGTCTCGCTTGATCTCTCCTCAAATCTGTTGAAATCATCATCCATATTTTATTGGCTCTCCAACTCCACTACCAATCTTTGTATACTTGAACTTTTTGATAACATGCTGGAAGGTCCATTCCAGATGGATTTGGGAAAGTAATGAACTCTCTTGAAGATCTTGACCTCTCAAGTAACAAAATTCAAGGCGAGATTCCATCTTTCTTTGGGAACATGTGCACATTGCAGAGTTTAGACCTCTCAAACAACAAGTTGAGTGGGCAAATTTCTAGCTTCTTTCTAAATTCTTCATGGTGCAACAGACACGTGTTTCAGAAATTGTGTTTATCTGGTAACAACATTACAGGAAGGTTACCTAAAAGCATTGGATTGTTATCTGAGTTGACTGAACTTATGTTGTCGGGAAATTACTTAGAGGGTGGTGTTACTGAGTCGAATCTTTCTAATTTTTCCAAATTAGCATTTTTACAATTATCATATAGCTCATTGTCACTAAAAATTGGTCCTACTTGGTTTCCTCCTTTCCAATTATTGTTCTTGGGATTAAGATCTTGTAATCTGGGCCCAACATTTCCTAATTGGCTTCAGACTCAAACTTCCATAATATTTCTAGATATTTCTAATAGCAACCTTAATGATTCCGTACCAGACTGGTTTTGGAACAACTTGCAAAATATGGGAAAGTTAAATATGTCTTACAATAATCTCATTGGTACAATTCCCAACATATCATTGAAGCTTCTTCATAGACCGTTCATATTTCTGCATTCAAATCAATTTGAAGGCAAAATTCCACCCTTTTTACTGCAAGCTTCAAAGCTCAAACTCTCCAAAAATAAATTTTCAAATTTGTTTTCATTCTTATGTGATCAAAGCATATCTGCAAATTTGTTATCTTTAGATTTATCAAACAATCAAATGAAGGGACAACTGCCAAACTGTTGGAAATATGTTGATAGTTTATTGTTTCTTGATTTAAGCAACAATAAATTGTCAGGGAAGATTCCTGTGTCCATGGGCAGCCTTGTTAACTTGGAAGTCTTGATTTTACGAAACAATAACCTAATGGGTGAATTACCTTCTACTTTGAAGAACTGTAACAATTTAATTATGGTGGATGTGAGTGAAAATATGTTGTCTGGTCCAATACCATCATGGATTGGAGAAAGTATGCAGCAATTGATAATCTTAAACATGCGAGGGAATCACTTCAGTGGACATCTTCCAGTTAATCTTTGTTATTTGAAGCGTATTCAATCATTGGATCTTTCAAGGAATTACTTATCGAGAGGCATTCCAACATGCTTAAAGGATTTGACTGTAATGTCTGAAAAGATCATCAACAGAGGTGCAACTCTAAATCAGATATATTGGTCTTTCAATTTTACTTACCATGAACCTTATGCTCCTTTTTTATCCAGTTTTGATAATTACACACTTAACATAACATGGATTCGGAAAGGTGTGGAACTGTGGTTTTCGGATCCAGAGTTACAACTTAAGAGTAATAATTTAACAGGAGAAATACCAAAAGAGATTGGATATTTGGTTGGACTAGTTTCTCTGAATTTATCCAGAAATCATCTGAGAGGAGAAATTCCTTCAGAGATAGGAAATCTAAGTTCAATAGAGTCCCTTGACTTATCAAGAAATCATATCAGTGGGGCAATTCCATTTTCTCTTTCTCAAATTGATAATCTAGGCAAATTAGACTTATCACACAACTCTCTTTCAGGAAGAATCCCACAAGGAAGACATTTTGAAACTTTTGAAGGCTCTAGTTTCGAAGGAAACGTAGATCTTTGTGGTGAACAACTCAACAAAAGTTGTCCTAAAGATGGGGATCAAACGACATCAAAGTTCCCAGAAGTTGAAGCAATCAATGGCGATGAAGACAGTGTTTTTTACGAAGCATTATACATGAGCATGGGGATAGGATTCTTTACTGGATTTTGGGGCTTATTAGGGCCAATACTATTTTGGCAACCTTGGAGAAATGATTACATGAGATTTGTGAACAGACTGATAAATTATATATATGAACGGTTATAGGGAATGTAACAAAGCAGTCCTCGTAGCTCAAAGACAAGAAGGTATGTTGTAGCTTTCTTATGATATTCCTTATTTTAATTATTAATGACTGAATTAAACTCTTGAAAAAAAAATTCTCTTAGAATTGGTAAAGCGAGATATAATTCTCAAATCACAATACTTCTTTTGCTTACACTTATTTTTTATGCACCCATATAATTCTCTGAGAACCTTTTTCTATGGTCCACGCTTCTCTTATCTTATCCGTAGTTACTAAATTCTACTGTAACTTTTCTAAACAGTTTTCGGTTCTCTATTGAATTCACAAAATATTGAGAAATTTGATTACTACCATTAGAGAATATGGTTGACAGATAACCTTAATCTTTAAGCATACATCAGATAACGAAATTAACCCTAAATTACGAAGGAGTTAGATACTAAATACGTAGAAGAATTAGTCCTAAATTTCTCGTTAAAGGATTTTCTGAGTAACAAACACGAAAGAGTTTATGTTATTCCTAGAGCTGAGATGGTGATTCCAAATTCCCGCAACTTCAAAAATATATATTTAAATATATTATGTCATTATCTTGTAATGCACCGAATTAATTTTTGTTTAAAAAAAGAATGCAGGTGTTGCATATGCTCTACACGATTCGGATTAGAGAGGAAATCAATGTTGGGTTGCACAAGGGCAAAATATTTATTTAGTTTTATCGTTTACAATATTTTGTATGTAAGAAATAAATTGAAAAATCTTGTTTGCAGAACCTTGTTATTATTTGGTTGTAATTTATGATATAATATAATGTAATGTTGTTTCCTGTTCAATTACTGCTTATTTTTGTGATATAATATAATGTAATGTAATTTTCCACTCTTGCATTGTATAGAAGACTAGGCTACAACATTGTCATTCTCATCCAAAGCTGTCTCTAAGGTAACCTTCTCGTCATCTACTCCCATCCAAGTGGATGATTATCGCAAAGAAAAACACATACAACATAGTACAAACACAAATGTAAGGGTGAGCTAATTATATAAAAAACATGCAATTATACCAACATGAACACACTGGATTCAATCTCAAGTAAAGTGTATGCAAGGAAAATAATATATACAACACAGAACCTAGCATGTTATCTTTTAGACTTGACTCGTCCGGACTTTAGAATGATAGTCGAGCTATGGCGGGCCATGCACCCGTGGTGGTTTGTGATACTTAGGCTCCCCCGCCTTGGGCTCCCCCACCTTGGGCTCCCCCACCTTGGGCTCCCCCGCCCTACCACACTCACGAGGTTAGTCTGTTCCGCGCCCTGGAGCATGATAGAAGCCTCCAAGACTAAGACCTCATGCTACTGTTCACCACATGGTTCAATCCTCTTTACATGAGAATAAAGACCATTGGAGCGTCAAGAAGACCCCCAAGACTGAGCTCCTACTTTCATTCTAAAACATACTTAAAACCAGCAACAAGAAGTTCCTCCATGGAACCCATTTTACCAACTGTGAGTCCATTTGAATCAATATAAAACCATGTACATATAACCCTTCAACTTTACATTGCATACAAACATATATACACAAACACACACACACACACACACACACACACACACACACATATATATATATATATAATACTGATTACACTTCAAAAGGTCACAAACAACCCAACAAGTCATCAAAAATCATATGAAATCATTCCATATATACTATCAGACAATAACAGTCCCAGAAGAACCACTAAACAACACAAAACGTCGTAAACTCAAGCTTAGACAAAGAAAATGACTTTGAAACCATCACCAACAGTTTCAAAAGGGTCTAAAACTCCCCCAAAATGACCTAAAGAACGTCCAAAAATGATACCCTAAACCCCGAAAACCACCCAAAACTGTCCTGGATAATTTCCCAACGACAATAATCGATTATCATACGTAATAATTGATTATTTACGAGAGCTTCTAAGAAAATACGAATTTCTGACTAGAATAATCGATTATCAAGTGAGATAATAGATTATTTTTATCAGTTTTTTACAACAATCTAATTTTTCTAATTTTGGTGCATCAGAGACATATCCAAATAAACAATTTAAAATCTGTAACACTAATATTGATATGAAACATACTTATAGATGAAAGTAAAGTATTGCATTGGTCATTGGATAAGAATTAGATGTACTAAACCAACTCATTCCACTTCAAAACATCCAACTCAATAGTTAGAGGACCCTAAACCCAATTCTAACACTTTCTACCAACAAGTGCTCTCAACAACCCCATATGATTTATCTAAGACATTCAAACTGTTCTATTTTACTCTAAACCTCAAATGCCAAATTTTAACATTTCACTTCTTCTTCTAGAGACCTAAACAATGCCTTGCATTCAGATGCTACCTAAATAATGTTAATTAAATCTGACCCCAAACCTTTTCAAAAATATAATCAATCACAGTCACTAACTCATTCAGGAATAGATTATATTCATCAAACAGTGCACAGGAAATTAATCACGGTTCATACTTTATAAAATCAAGTTCATACCCAAAACCAAATACATAAAGCAGTAACAACACAGTCCCAACAGAACATCGTATTTTTAAATTAATCATGCATAAAACACTAAAGCAGGTTCAACCAAAGATAATTAGCTCCCCTTACCTGGATGTCTCACAGCAAAGTTTACAGTAACACTCTCTGCAACACCTCACACCGTAGGGGTGCAGCGAAACCCTACAGGCCACCAAAGTGGTGACAAAAATAGCTCTTAGAGCTAGAATGAACGAAGGAAAAATGGAAGGAATGGAACACTAAGCATGTTCAACTTGCCCTAGGTTCCAAACAGCGGAGGAAGAGGCGAAATCATTTACCGGTCCGAAAAGAGAAACCAATCGGTGAAACTCGAAGCTCTCAACGTCAGGAGTGCATAGGTATCACCTAAACAGACATGCAATGGCTGGTTCAATGTGGAGATTAGAGAGAAGGTAGAGGAAGAAGAATAAGATATCTAGAGAGAGGAATGTTTTTAATAAAATGGGTTTCAGCTTTTCTTTTCTAAAGGCTTGGCAGAAACTATAAACTATGCTCTTTTTAATAAAAAACTCCTCCCTTTTATTTTAATTTAGTTTTCACCCCACTCTTTTAATATATAAATATATTATATTTTTATTGGTATTATTTAGGTTCTTATAATCTCTTACATGCATGAGTTCTTTTCTATAGGGAAAATTCTATATGAACATCGTTAAATTTTTCTATCCTATCTAATAACTAAGAAAAATTAATATTTTAATTTTTTTAAGCTATTTTATATTTTAAAATAGATTTAATCATAAAGTTACTATTTATAGTGATTTTTCTCAAATAGCTTATTCACTCTCTTTTTTATATTAATTGAGTTTTTATTTTCTAAAAATTAAAGCAATTAGGTGTTTGGTGTTAGTTCCATACTAACACCCTTAAAAAGGGTGTGACGTGACAGTTCATGATTTTTTTGAATTTTTAATATATTTTTCTAATTATTTTCATTTTTTTAGTATTATCCTTTTAATTTTTTTTTAAAAACATGTGTCAAGCTGACATTGTGTCACATGACAATGACATGTGTCATTACATTGATAGTGTCATGTGTCAATGTCAGGTCATGTGTCATTGCATTAGTTTCAATTTGGTCCTTCACTTTTTATTTTATCTAAATTTAGTCCTATTTTTTTAAAAAATTACACAATTTTATCTCTTTCCAAATTCAAACAAAATTTAATTCGAATATAAATCTTTACAAATATTGTTATTAAAATTGATATTTTTATTAAATATTCTTAACAAGATTAATTTTATTTATATTTATATTTATATTTAGTTAATTATATAAATGTTAATTATGTCATTTAAATATACCTATAAGAGTTTTAAAAAAAAATAGTGACATGAAATATTGGTGTGGATTTTTCAAATGATGTGTCTCATTGGACAAATCATTGATGTGAAATTTCACTTTTTTTTAAAATAAAAAATTGAAGAAAATTTATGTAAAAATGATAATTAAAGATATTTTCTTTTTCCATGATCTTCCGCATTAATTTAAGAGTGGAACCATTGAGTTTTTCACCAAAGTAAGCAATTAGGTGTCCCTATTGTAACAATACTCCATCTATTCCTACACCACATGCATCACATTCTATCTCAAATGTTTTGGAAAATTTTGGGAGAGCTAGAATGGGTGCATTGGTGAGTTTTTCCTTGAGTTGCTTGAAAACCAACTCTTGTCTCTCCTTCCACTCAAACTTCACATCTTTCTTCACCAACTCAATAAGTGATGATGCTATTGTTGTTGTAATGAGTAATAAAAATGATATTATTTTGAAAGATATATATGTGTATATATATAACATTATTTCATTTCAGGTAGATAGTGTTAACAAGGAGGGTCTCCTCCTAGAAGTGGTGCAAGTTTTTACTGGCATGAACCTTCAAATCTGTAAAAGTTAAATTTCTTCAATTCATGTTTGATATTTT